>BMAV01024043.1:189799-293158 GCA_019973955.1 Trichonephila inaurata madagascariensis | reverse complement strand
AAATTTTATACATATATTTAATCTAAGTGATACTAAATATTATGAAAATTATAATTTAAAACGCTTTTAAAATCATGGTTCCAAACAGTGGATCCCTTTAATGGATTTAATTGATTAAAGCCCGTTTTTAAGATCCAGTAAAATTGAAATATTTGTTCACAGTATCTAATAATGTGATGAAATGTCACTTCTCTAAATTTTCATCATTTAACCATGTGAAAAAGGAATTTAAAACACTGCTGGCCACCTAAATGCAACACCCTGAAGGAACTGCAAAAAACTAAAATTCACAACATGCATTAGCGGGGGATATAAATGATAAAATTTCTGCGCAGACACACATCAACGCCCCTGTGGCCCACCTAAAAGTGTTTTGGATTAATTTCGACGATTTCAAGTACGGCAAATGTTTTTTCTTTTTTTTTTAAAAAACGATCGTTATGCCCGAAAAAACAGCATCGTTTTGATCAAATCGAGTTCGACAGAGGAAGGGATAATTCCCGGAATTGTGGTTTATCTTTCGGAAAATCATTCGTGTTCGCAAACCAAACAACTTCTGCGGATTGTGACCTTTGGGGATGGGGGGTGGTGGCCGACTTTCCAAAATGCACCCGGTGCCCCACTTCACGTGAGGACGGGCAAATTGTGCGCATGGTCGTGACGGGTCGCTGATCCATCACAAACCCAAAAGCACAGCACTTGAGTCTGCGCATCATTCGTGTTTGCTCGTACCATTCAACCGTTTGCACAGGGGGTCTGCCCCGCAAGACGTCCATTGCTTGGTCTACCATTGACAGAACCACAGACGTCTCCGCCACCAATGGTGATCTGAAAAAAAGGGTTAGTGGCAGAATGATATGAATTGTCACTGACGGGGGACGCATCGGTCTCAACACCGTAGTCGGAATCAGTGTGGGCCCGGGGGGGGAACATTTTTTACCACCACACTGGTCCTGCACCAGGTATTGGTATGGGGGGCATTTGGGTATTTCTCCCCACTCCTCTAGTACGCATTGGGTACTTTTGCAAAGCGCTAACTCCCAGGTGTTGGGCCCTTTCCTTCTTTACCTTCGGACTTCGCCAAGCCATATTTCAACGGATAAGCGTGATCACACGTGGCACGCATTGTCAAATTTCTTTATCAATCCCAAAAATTGAATTGCTTCCCCCGGGCCCGCTCGCTCTCGATCTTTCGCCCATAAAAACATGTGGTCCATGGTTGCTCGTGATTGACAATTACCCCCCGCTGCCCACCAGATCAACTTTGGCAACGTTTTTTAAGCTGCATGTTCTGCCACCCAGAACCCTCAAAAATCTTTTGAAAAATGCCGAGGCGTGTGTGGTGGGTGATCTCAACAATGGGACTATTTACGTTCTGGCGGAACCACACTTCACTAAATCCCTAAATATAATCTTTGATACTTGGTCAACATTTATCCCAAAAAAAAAATTTTGTTTTCTATATCTTTCTTTTTTTGGGGTTACATTTGTTTGGGTAGCGGTGTATATATATATGTATTGTACTTTTTTCGGAACTTATATTACCCACCCTTCATTCTCTTTCTACTTACTTGATGTTTAGTTAGGTATGGCTATTAAATAACGAGACTGACGCTGCTTCAGAAGAAGCAAGCATGTCCTAAACGCCAAAGGCAAACAGCTATATAGCTTGAAGTCTTATCTTTCGAATGCTGTGCCTATCGTTTGTGCAAGCAAATCCGTTTAGCCATACTTTTTGTTGGCGTTATAGTTAGATTTTTCTTTCGCTTGAAAAATGACAGGTATAAAAATAGAACAACGGAATGTTAGAAAATTTCACATGAAACTCTGAAAAATCTCTACTGAAACTCATAATTTATTGAAAGAAATGTGTGTGTGTGTGTACGGCAATGGAAGTTTATTACGTGCACGTGTTTTGGAATGTTTTAAGTGTTTTTAAAGTGGCCGAAAAGACTGAATATGAATCACGCCCGGATCGCCCTTCCACATCAAAAAATGGAGGACAATATCGAAAAAATCAGTGGTCTGGATCAATTTGCCCATTGGTTATGCAGAACAATTTCTGAGACTGTAGGAATAGACAAAGAATCCTTATGGAAAACTTTATGCAACAATTTTGTAATGCAAAAAGTGTATCCCAAAATGGTGCCTAAATTGCTCATGTTTGAACAAAAAGAAGCTCTCAAAATTGTTTGCACTGATACTTTGACTGCCACTGAAATGACCCAAACATTTTGAAAAGGATAATAACATTTGAAAAATTGTGGTGTTTTATTTATGATTGCGAAATGAAGCTAAAATGTATGCCCTGAAAGAGCCCAACCACCTAGAGCCTAAAACGATTGAATGAACAAATCAAAATTCAAAGCAATGATAATAGATTTTTTTCGATATTCATGGGACTGTGTACCTTCACTGTGGGTTCCTTAAATACAAACTACTATCGAACATCACTACCTTCAATTTTATTCCTGATCTCCCTGAAAAATTAAGGAAGAAACGACCTGAACTGAGCAAGAACAAGTTAGGTATTCTCCACTAAGGAAATACGTTCGCTTATTCCGCATTGTTTTTCAACAGGTTTCCGGCCAAGTACAGCATCTTTGTGTTAGGCCATTCCTTTTATTCACCGGAGCTTGTATCATGCGACTTCCATCTCTTCCCTAAGGTGAATTCTACATAAAAAGGAACACGATTTGAGTAAGTTGAAACAGTGAAAGAGAAAGCAGCTCACTTCTTATGGGAGCTGACACAAGAAGACTTCCATCACTGTATCAACTATTTGAAGATTCACGTTGACTGTTGTAAGGATAGAGGAGTGTATATTTAGAATAATAAGTAAATATGTATGGAATAGAAAAAATATGTATATAACATCAGTCTATTTAATAGCCACATTTTGTATTTCTCAGCTGTTTTTCATTTTGTGCATGCAAAAGAAAGTTCCGACTTTATTCTCTTTCCTAAGGAACACAGAACTATAGTTTTTATTTACAAAGACTCCTGTCAATAATGTTGAATAGGCCGGGATAAACTCGGCGAGATTCTTGGCGACGAATTTAGTCCCTAAATTTGGAGTAAAAGTTGATACTCCCAAATAAATCTAGAGTGATCCAGATAATTTGTTTGAGGAAACACTCTCTCTTCCAGAAGCATCTAGAATATCTCACAGTCTTTATAACAAAAAGGCATTAGAGTAAAGTTTAATATCCGAATCTGGCCGTAAATTTGCGCCTTATACTTGCTTTATGCGATTAGTTTTCTATAGTTGTTGGAAAATGAATACACACACACACACACACACATATATATATATATATATATATATATATATATATATATATATATATATATATATATATATATATATGTAATCGGTCCTAAGTCCGAGGTTGCACTTGGATATTTTATAAATTTTTATTTTATAATTTTTTAATTTTGTTTGAAAAATGTTGGAATTTTGTCTTCTATATTCGCCATTGATATTTTGAAATGGGATTTTATGTTATAGGTTTCATTTGGTTTCAATTTTTTGATTGATTTTTGTATTGTGATTGAATTTTATATATATTTAAATATATATATATATATATATGAATCCCAGTGGCTGAGTGGTTTGTGCATCGAGGCTTCCTCACCACAGGTCCAAGGTTCGAATCCAAGACTGGACAATGTTCACACCCTTTCATCCCTTCAGTGTGTTTATAAATGAGTACCAAGCTTGTTTGAGAACTTAACACTGGGTGTTTCGCTTCAGACTGGCAACTGACCGGAACATCTGCTCATGCACCTCAGGGACCAGGGTCGCGTATACTGAGATGGGCACAGTAGGCTTTGGCCCTCAAGAGCTGTCGCGCCACCAAGTTAAGTTACACACACACACATATATATATATATAGTCGAACCTTTATATAACGAATCTCGGAAAAAAGTTCGTTATATATATGGAAATTTCGTTATATAGAGGTTCATCTCTTAAAATAGTTTATGAGCCACATAAAACAAAAAAATTTTAAATTCATAAATACTATACATTAAAAAAAGTCATTATTCACACCTTTTTCTTAAAATTAATATGTGTTTATTTTATATATCTTATCCATCAAAAAAGAAATAAATAAAGAAAAACTGCAAGGGAAACAAGAAAAAAAAATGTCGAATTATTCACTTTATCTTCAATATTAAGAAAATAATTTTATATCAAATTTAATGAATTTTATAAGAACATTTTATAATTTAAAGTATACAAGTAGTTTTAAACATACATTATTTTATAACTAGAACACGGGGACACAGGACAACTCCATTGAGGGTGAAAGAGGATATTGAAGATGTTTCTAGTGAACTGAGCAAGAGGGGTTATTACGAAACGCACATTGTTTCATTGAAAATAATTTTAATAATTAGGTTTCAATATGAAGATAAAAATAATAATAATAGATGAGAACTTAAGCCGAAGATTGTTACACAATATATTTGAAAATAATTTGATGGAAACATGAGGATTATCAAATAATTAAGTTTTTTCGTTGTGCAACAGAGAAACATTAATATTCGACAAATGTTGAATCCCAGGGTTTGAATTAAATTGAAATGATAACATTTACTATTATATGATTATATGACTCTCTTTGTATGTGTACTGAACTGAACTCAGTGGCGCAACAGCCCATGAGGGCCAAGGCCTACGATGCCTATCTCACTTTATGTGACGGTAGGCAATAGGGTGCACGTGCAGTTGTTTCGGTCAAGTGATCAGTCTGACGTGAAACCCCCAGTGTTCAGTTCCCTAGAAAACCTTATTGATACACTGAAGGGATGAATGACTCAGTCGACCTTGCCCAGTCGGGATTTGAACCATGTACATGTGGCGTGGAAGCGCAATACACTATCATTCAGCCATTGAGTTTCATGTATTTGTGTTATATAATGTAAAGTTCATTAGGAACATTAAACTAAAATGCATTGGATATATAAATGAAAAAATAATGTGCTATTGGTTATATTTCTTTACAATTAATTGCACGCACAAAAATCAATCATAATGGAAAAATAGTTTGTATTTCCCGAAAGGGGTTGTTTTATTATAGGAAAGTTTCAATACTAATCCTATACTTTTTGTATAGACATTAAATACATAGATTTAAGTATCTCCAAAACAGAAATTTGACCTGATTGAAAGGTCTTACTTTTGGTAAGCTCTATGAGTTTATAACCTTCAGAAATAATAAAAAAAAAGTACAGTATCGTCTTTACACTGCCTTCCCGTGAAATGTTTAAAATTGGGATCCGTATTGGTTCTCTTTATAGATGTTATATTTGAAGTTTGAATATTTAGCCCTTTCATAGCCCATATTTGCTTAACTATTCAAAGGGCTTGTTACAGGTATTCCTTTTATATCACAGAGAAAACAGATTATTCATTCCTTTTGCATGAATGGGGTTGCGCAAAATTATGGATGAATGCAAAGAATTTCTTAAGAATGCAATACTTCCTTACTTATTCATTTTACTATCCTGTGTGGATTTTGTGCGGTACACAAAGGAATAGAAAATTCCAGTTATATGGTGCAGAAAATAATCCATTTTTCTTAGCGAAGGATTAATTCAAAGAAAGTAGTAAAGGATAATCGAAATATACCTCCTTTATTGCGTAGAAGAAAAGCCGTATGGCGAATTTCGAGGTTTTGATATGCATATACATCCATACAAACATATATATATATGGCTAATATTACTTACTGTTTTGACTAGTTTTACTTAGGTTTATAACTATGTGTATAGTATATATAAATATAGTTGGACACAGTAGGCCTGGACACTTATGCGCTGTTGCGCCACTGAGTTTTATATATATATATATATATATATAATCCCAAATGCATTTAAAGCAAACATTTAAAACAAACATACATTGTGACGGGTCTATCATGTTCTTCCAAAAATAATGGATTTACTTTTCCCCAACCTAATATTATAAAGCTTCCTCCCGAAGAAGACGTGACCATGCAAATTATGACTTGTATATACTCTCTTGCATACCTGAAGTTGAAACTCTCAGGTTAGAATGGAAATGGAGAGGTTAAGCTGCTATCGGTGAGATAAGACTAACTTGATGTGAGGCCGGAATATTTTGTAGCTTATTATTGTAAATATTAAAGTTGACGATCTTCAACTAGGAATTGAATTAGATTAGGTAGCTTCGAAGTAGAAGCTACTGTCCAGACGTAAGTGATCTAATTATTTAGACTTCTTATATCTCGCATACCTCGTTAATTGCTTTTCATATTTGATATTTGGGTGTATCTCTTAACTTGGGTTAGTTGAACTTGTGTTGTTGTTGGTACTAAAAATAAATTGAGTTATTTGAATATGGCTAGTCTTCCTTCCGTTTCTCCCACACCCTTAGAAGCGTTGGGTAGACCTTTACAAATTTACAACGAAAAATGATATCTAAGCAGAAAAGGCAGAAGGCTTCTATCATTGAAGAAAGCTATGATAAGATCATAGTTTGATGAGAAAAAATACCGCAGAAACATTAAAAAACTGTTCCTGACAAAGAATGTCTCACCTAACAGCAATGCTTCATTTTCCCATGCTGCGAATTAAGTTGTCAAACACGAAATGTGAAAGTGGAAGATCTAACATAGAGTAATATTTGCTCCACCTCATGTAACGTTCTTGAAAATAAACTTAAAGGCTCAATATGACTACCAAGTTAAACACCTAATATACTCTATTGGATTCGGATTTAGAGATCGTGATGACTGTTATATTTACTTCAAACCGTGATCAAAATCGTTTTTGATAAGTACGCCTATGTGAGTTTGAGCATTTGCCCAATAGGAATGAATTCATTGCCAACAAACATATTGGCAGAATATATCCATAAAGGATATCTTCCTAATACCAGTCTCACACCAGTCAAAGTTCCTCCAAGAAGACATATATGTCAGTGTGACCCCCTAGAGAAATCTCTTCGGAAACCATAACTGGCCTCGGTACCTTGTGGTCAAGTCACGGACTCGTGGCTGCGTGACATGATTTCGAGTCTAATTCTGCTAAAGACTGGCCATGTAGGAGAGGGAAAGAGGCGATGTATGTCAAATCTGCCGAAACTCAAATGTCCGCCCATTGACGGGGTGTAGAAATTAGGAAAGGGGCTACCAGCTCAGGTCTAGTCCTTGTCACTTGACCATGATTCAAATTACTAGGTCTGTCACCAATAGCCTCGGCAGCATTATAGTGCGACGTTAATATAGATAACACACATCCTTCTTCATTCCCCAAACAATAATGAGTTGTGTTTCTTTCAGACCAGCAAATGCCATGAATTGCTCTTCAATGTGAACCTCAACTCAAGTGGGATGAATACATAAGTACGTGGCTGTCTGCTCCAGAAAACGTATTACCTTGCCCAACATAAAGAGGTACATTCCTGTAGATGTTTCAGGGGGACGCACACAAGTGTTAGTCTTGTATAGAGACCTGAACTTGTAAAGCAGTTTTCGCACTGTAGTAGCTAAGATTCTTGATCCTGATGGAGATAAATTATCTACAAAGAGTTGATGGATGGTAGTGCTTCTCCTTCTTCGACTCGATTGAGTTAGAAAATGAGTTCCTGTAGGATTGTTTTAGACACAAAATCTTCACAATTAAAATAATTTCCAAAGTTGGACTACTTTGGGAACCACATTGAGACGAGTATAGAGGCATTCGTATGGGAAAGCTTTTTCTTCATCCAGCTAAACACTTTGCAACGCTATTGATTTGGGTAAACTACTTCTAGACATTGCTAATCTCTTCACTGTATAACACGTATTCAAAATAAACAATCACGTGCAAAGGTACATACTAATTGCAGATGGTCTGTTTTTGTAATTTAGTTTTCAAACTCCTATATAAATGTTTAGTTCTTTGAAATAAAAATAACGACTATCATATATTGCATAAGCTTTCTAGAAGTCCATTGCTATAACTCATATCAACTGGGAATTTTATTGCTACTGCCATGTTTTTAATGGTGAACTTCGAAAACATGCTGTATATTAATTCTTACAGATGTGTGCATACACCAGCATATGTGCATGTGTGTGAATATATATATATGTACAATTTAGTAAAAAAAGCAAAAGGATAGAAACATTTTATAAAAAAAAAAATTTGTTTATTAGTATTAGAACTGTCAAATGTAAAATTATGTTGCATAATTGCTTTAAAGATCCGTAGTTAAGTTTTTTTTTTTTTGCAAGAATATGTATCATCAAATTTCTATTTCACTGCAATTATGTAATTAAAGATATTTATTCGAAAATAATATTTCCGTATAATTCTTTTCATTATTACACTTCAGAGATATGCCTGTGTTTTATTTTCATATCCATGGAAAATGCATCATATCTCTTTAGTTTCTTGTGAATTTACAAAATGAAACAAATATTTAATTTAGTGAATACTTTTATATTTTTACATAGATCTTAGCATTTCGTTGTACAACAATGTATATATGCTTAGAAATTATGACAACATTAATTTTTTAAGATATAATTTCGTTTAGTAATGTAATTAAATTGTTTATTAATGTAATTAAATTATACATCATATTTCAGTTGCTGGATTTTATTTGTTTTAAAAATTAATTGCAAGCGTTCCAACAAATTAATGAAAACAAATGCACATTTTAATCATACGCTGGTACACAATAGGAAATAATTATAAATATACTTATAAGGGCTTATAAATCGTTTAAATTCTTGGCATTGTTTGAGGACTGAGATATGGGAAAAAGTTGTCTTCGTGGATATTAAGAAAATGTTTCATGTTCATAAAATTAAAAAGCCTTTTTAGAAGATATCAATATTTCGTTTTGAAACACAGATCTTTACACTAATTCCTTCTGAACAACATATTGTTTAATTAATTTTTCAGATACTGATTTAAATTTAATTTAAATGTATGGAAATTTAATTGAATAAATCAGTGAATCCGTTACTAATTTATTTATTCAAATTGAAGTTAAATGAAACTATTCAACTTAGATTCAATTATAGAACTTTTGATATAAGTATTCATACTTTTATAACAACATGGTTAGGAAAATATAATTTGTCAAACTAATTTTTTTTCATTGAATATACAAGAAAAAAAGTTAAATGGTCATATTTTTTTAACAGTTTTTAAAAGTTTTATTTTTCAAAAAATGTGGTGTTATTTGCATAAAAGTGATGTTAAAATGACCCTTCAAAAATATTTAAAATTTTTATAAATTGATTTGGTAAATGGAATGGAAAAAAAGAAACGAACAAAGCTCTACGTAGTAAGATGGACAATAAAATATAAAATATAATTTACTTATTGAAATGATTTTTTTAATTCATGTAAAAAAAAAGGGACTGAATTATTCTTTTGAAGATTTCATTGAAAAAATTAGTTGAATACATTAATATTTTTCTTTTCTTTTAAAATTCACATTTGTTAAAATGCATTTCTATGCATATTTTATTTAATATTTTATGAAAAGTTGTTTTCTATTCATAAAAACAGACTAATTTTGGAAAGAACTTAGAATTTTCCTTATGCATTAAGGTCTCTCATCATCATGTTATCTTGTCAGCTTTCGTGAAAAGACTGCTTTAAATCATGTCAGATCCTAGAACATTGCTTGATTTAATATTCAAATATTTTTCATTATTTCAAACAATCTGTTTCGTCTAGTCAATTTTATGAAGATTATATTTCTTACAAATTTTTTTTTCTTAAAGCTATGAACTTTGTGTTGCGTAGAATGAAAACGCTTAATTTAAATATACTGGAATTTCAAAAAAAAAAAAATTAGGATTATTTAATATAAAAATTTAAGAGTTAATATTAGTAAAGATAAAAATATATGATAACAAAAATAATAAAAAAAAATATTCAAAAACACATTTAACTTAAAAATTGAAAAAGTAAATTATGTAACATTTTCATGACATACTGACTGTTCAGCGTTGTAATGAGCTTTGATATTTATTACAAATCTGCATACTTTCAGTGCAATGCTACTTTCTTTGAGTTCACACACGTGCAAATAAGTACAGCGTTTGCATTGGATGGAGTGAAAGTCGATAAACATCGCACTTAAAGCAAAATGAGGGCTACTGGTGACGATCTTCATAATGTTGAGCCACGTTCAATTACATGAATGATACCTGATCCGGTACCTTACTTCTCCGAAAGTCCACACCCAAAAACGTGAGCAGTTAACTCTTTAACTGGGCTCAAAGCTAAAACACACTTTTCTGTGATAAAGTACTTCAGAAATGTAATGTTCTCATCCCCTATAAACATAATTTAGTCACAAAAAAAATATCTGATCAAACGTATTTTTCCTGGGTGGTGGTTAGACGTTATAGCCACTGCGCACTTAGGACATTTAACTTATTTTTCAGGACAGAAATAATGAATCATATCACAATAAGATTTTTATGAAAAATTGACATTTATGTAATAACTATTTCAATAACAATTAAATACAAAGTATAAGTGTAATTAAATAATAATCGAATAATTGTACAACATAGAATACTTACTAAAAATATATATATATAATACTTATCATATACATTGAAATTGGTATGTATCCACATTTTATATTTTATTTAATTTTAGTATAAAATGTTAGAAATGAAGTAATATTTTTGAGAATTTAAATTAGTTATTTCACAAATTTGAGGAGCTATTTACTGTAGAACTTCATAATATTCAAACGTTTTTTCCGAGCAGAAAAGCTGTAATGAAAGATTTTCGAACCCGAGAATCTTGTACCACATATTGTAAACAATGTTTGTTTATATTTCCGACCTCCAACATTTGATTCTAGGTGTGGTGAAAAGTGAAAATTTCTAGGTCATTTTTCTGTTCTATGTGGGCTGTGGATAGAGCCTCTAGCCACATATAAAATATTTCCAAAAACCTAAATAAAACTTTTTTTAATTGCAAATTTGCTTAATTCATTCAGATGAGAGAAAAGTATACTTAAGACATGTCGAAATATTTTTCAAAGATCAAAAATTTTTTTTTATAGTAATCAAAATACAATTTGTATATTTACACCAACAAACACTGTTTTTAACTACCCATCAGGGGACATGAAATGCAAAAAAAGGTATCGTCCTGCCATCTTTATTGATTTTTATGCGTTTTAGCTTCAATTAACTCATGTAGATGGACAAATATCCATCACCCGTTTGGAGAAAAAAATTTTAAAATGTGGTTAGACATATTAGCCATTGCCCGCTAAAGGGTTAAAGCCTCGCCAGATTGAATGTGCAGCAGCCCTTCTATACTGCTGGTATTCAGTGGCATTAGAACTGGAACCAGTGACTCGAAAACACAGGCCATGAGTTCATGACCAGAACCACTAATGTTACTGCAGTCACGCGATAAATCTCTAAGTATCGATATTAAACTGATTGGTGTAATGTTAAATAAGTAAACACCAATCATAAAACGTTGCATTGAAAGGTACGTGTCAGCTTTTGGATTGCAATAAAATATTCTGAAAGTGATTCATTTGAAGGTAATTTATGTCTATTTTTTGCTTAAGAATTTCAGCTGTCTTCATCGATGCCAGTTTTTAAAGAAAACCATATTGTAAGATTACGTTGCGTTTATAGCAAAACTCTTTGGCCGACCTGCGATCAAAGATTTAGAGAATATTATATTTTACAAAACTCATTTAACGATGAAAACATAACAAACGATTTTTAACACTCTTGTATGAAAAACACGTACCATATGTATTGAACCACTGTACTTATACATTGAATTTCCAAGATCTTTCAAAGCTAAAATAAGATGATGGCTTAAAAGCATTAGAGAAATGTTTGATTTAATACTGTGGCCGATGCAGCATGAGGAAAGGTCGAAGATTTTTTCCGCTTCGTTAGAAGAAAATTTATCATCAATGTTTCGAAATTGAAGCGTCTAACATCTGTAAGTTGATAAAGACATTTAATAAACTATTCATTTTTTTATTACCTTTGGTATATTGCCCTAATATATTTAACAAACAAATTAAATCGTTTTAGAGAAAAATGATCAGATATTAATTTTTTTTTCGATCTTCGTTATTTACATCTACTAGAAATGAGGATAAATTGTTTTTCCTTGTAATGCGATCATAAATAGTATTGAATCATACAGTATTTAAAAGCTTAGTTGTTTTAATATTGCTCTTTTTGAGAAAATTTAAAACAATAGGAATTTCATTAGGAATGATTATTTTTTAACCCTAGAATGCTACCCATTCTTCTAGCAGACCACGGCTATAACAAATACCCTTGTACCTTCCCCGCCCCAAAACAGGAAATAGAACGTGCATCTCAGTACCTTGATATGACCTTGGTTACTACAGATAATGATATTTCTTTTTCTCAAAATAGTTTTCGCATATCTATATTTAGAACAATGCTAGTCTGAGAGACGAATGAGTAGCAGTAACGTTTGGAATTAAGAATCTGTCTTCGTTTTTTTCCCCCCTGTGTTTTCGAGAGGATGTCAAAACGTTTTCGCCAAAAAAACTCTAGGGGTAAACCTGAAAATGATTAGAAGATTTAATTGATGATTTTATTTATGAGGATGAATCAGAAAATGAAAATTTTATTGAAGTTCAAAATCACAAGTTACATATAGCAAGATAAATATCAGTTTAGTGAATGCATATGCTATATATGTATATGTGCGTAATAGGTGGTCCAAAACGTAAGCCAAGGCATCAGATGGCAATGAATGCGCGACCGCTGTTTTTCTACCATGCTAGCTTGAAGCTTCGTTTCGCCTGCCGACTGAGTGGTAGTAGGATGGAATGTTAGACAAATGCAGACTTCGCTGATATGCATCTGGCCTGATCACAATGGAAGAGCTACACAGATGTTGTAATATCCTACATTACCCTAGAAGGAAAACTCCTGCCCCACTTTCTTTCAACGTTTGCACCAGAGGTTGCCTATAGCGAATCCTTCATGGTAGATACACTGGGACGTGAGTGTAGAGTAAGAACGCTAAGCTAAGACTATGCTGGATCTGGTATGGAACATTCCTGGTGCCAGTCCACGGCTATTGAATGTTTGCACCAGAGATTGTCCTTACAGCGAATCATTCATGGTAGATATACTGGGACACGTGAGTGTAGAGTAAGAACGCTTAGCTAAGACTATGCTGGATCTGTATGGAACATTCCTGGTGCCAGTCCACGGCTATTGCCAATCATGTCGGGATTGAATGCGCCAGAGATGTGAGGCGTGCATCATGGCCTCGTGTCGTAGTTTTGAACCCCAACTTGGATTTCGATTGCTGCCTTTTTAATGTTATTTTTCTTTATTTTTTCTGTACTTCGGATAATAAACATACTTTTTCTTCTTATTCTTGCCATCACTTTCTTGTGTTTCGTGTCGTTACTACAGCGTCAGGAAAACGCTTAAGACCATTCAATGCTTGCGATTTCTCTCTTCTAAATATATTCTTATCTGAAATTTTCTAGACGTTGTTGTGATTAAACCTGTATTTATTTCTTTAAAATTAAAGCCATGTTTTCCCAGTTAAAATCGCTTTCCCGGAAATCATTCTTGAGAAACATTAACATTATTCCAATTCTCATTTTCAATAGATTTGTAAAATTAGACAATTTTAGAAAGTTGAGATCATAATTGAAATATTTATTTTTTACTTATATGAAATGCTAAAATAAACAATTGGTACTTCCATTACAAATTTTTAAATGTAATTGCCTTCTAGAAAATCCAAACTTTTAATTATCACAAATCTGAAATTGCTCCATTAAGAGATTAATTAAAATTTATTTTTACAGTTTCATTTTTTGTAAAAAAAATAATGACGCTATTTTCCTTAAAAAAAGAACAATTTGTCCCGACTGTTTACCAAATTAAACACACGAATCACGCAGGATAATAGTTTTGATAATTACTATTTTTATGTTTAATACATGGTGAAACATTTTCAAAAAAAAACAAATGGCACGTTGAATAAAATTATTAACGGGATTTATATATTTTTATAAAATTTAGATCTAGGATTATATAATTAAGCAGAAGGTTTAAAAGTAAACATCGTTCACTTTTTAGATTCCTTTTTTTTATCGTGGGAATTGTTCTAAGGCAATCTTCATTTTTATTTCAGATATGAAAAAAGGATATTAAAGCTCGTTAAATATCGATAGTGCAATATATAGATACTTTAATTTTGTACTTATAATTTAATCAAAATGTACAAAAACAACGGGAAGGCTTTATAGTAAATATAGGATTAAATTTATTATTAAAACTACTATTGATATTTGGAAAGAAAAATCATGTGTCAAATATACTGTTGAGAATATCAAAAGTTCATTGGACTAGATTCTAAACTGAATTATTTACAAAAGTGTTTTCAATCAAAAATGGACTTTTAACACTTATATAATTTGGTTTAAACATGTTTAGTACAATGGTACAGAATGAGAGAAGAAAAATATTTAATTGTTTTTATTGAATAATACTAGATACAAATAATGCGACTTATATATAAATTCATCAGGATATACTGTTTCAAAATATAGATACATTTTACTGAACAAGTTAATACAATTATTTGATTCTCTTGAAAAAAAGTCAAGATAATTTAATTCTTGTGTAACCGGTCTTCATAAAAGGCTTATAATCTTATATAAAATGTTCTATAGAACTGTTTCCATCCTCATAAGTTATCAGTAACCCTAATTTAACAATGCGTCTACCAGTAAAATTAAGTTTATTTTCATACAGTAGAACATCTGCATTCAGATACGATGTAGTTCATTAAAGAATCAATTCTCTTATATAAATGTGCACCTCTCTAAAATATGCTTTACTTTACAAAATGCAATGTAAGCATTGTTCAAACGGAATGCGAAATTCTGCTAACACAGAAGCTTCCAAAGGGATTCTCCTTACTAATGAGTAATACTCTTAAACTAGATGTAGAAACATTCTGATAAATACATTTGTAGTATATACTAGAGACATAAGACAATAGAGCTTAGAAACTAGTTGAAACAAAAAAAATTATCTCAGCGTTGTTTATATTTTATTATAAGATATAGAAGATATATTTAAACTTCTATATAATAAATAATAGTTTTCAAATATTTACATATAATCCTTCATCAAAAAAGTTTCTAGAGAAATATATCAGAGGAGCATTTTAAATATACAAATCTATTCATTTGTATTGTTTCCTGCTGTTTTTTTAAAGCAATTCAAAGAGTTGAAAAGGGATAAATTTGTATAATTTTAGAAAAACTTAGAATTGATTAATCAAATATGTCATTATCATACTTTTTATGCATTGACAAAATTTTTGTTGACAAAAAGTACTGTAAAAAATTCTTTAAAGAATAAATAAAGTGAGGACTGTGTAATACTATTAAACCCGGATGAAATTTATCAATGTCATAAATTAAAAAAATAACAATGAGTTAAAAAAAATCGATGGAGATTATGAGTTACTTAACAGCGTTATCAAGATGAATTAAATAATTTTTCTTTAAATTACTTGTACATTTTTCGTCAAAAAAGTTAAGACTACAACGGAAAATATACTGCTTAAAGATATTTTTTTAAAAGAAACACATTAGCTTAGAGACTGACTTTTATACCAAGTACAGGCAAAAATGCAACTGGTACATTTCATTGATCTATTTGAGAAATATACATAAAACAAAAATCCCCCCAAAAAAACCTTAATTACGCAGCTTTTTTCTTTTTCTTTTTAAAGCAGACTTTTAGTTTTAGTATTTTGTACATTCAGAATAATTTTCCACTCCATTTGGTATATATGGATGATTTAATATGAAAAGTGTATACCCCCTCCTCACCAAAAAAACCCCCATCTTTAAACACTTCAATAAATAAATATTTATCTGCAATATTGTTTTTAATAATTCATTTTTTAGGATCGAACTTTATCCATAAATTTTAACAAGTTAACTTTTATTTTAATTGTAGGAAATATTATTTCCATTGTAGGGAAAAAAGGAACAATAAATTATTGCAGCCAGCATTTTAAAACAGCATCAACATTAATAAGCTTAAACTTTGACAAAAATTGATGTTGTTGTTTTATATTTATCAACTACGATGGTGAGGTCTTCGCTGTCTGTGAAACTACAATGCATTTACTATCTGCTGGCCTAGCTTCTGCAAAAGTTCTCTTTTTCATAGACTTCCAAGCTGCAATTTTAGCTTTAAACAGTAGTACACCAACTAACTGACTGCCTTAACACAATTCAGTGCCAAACTAAAATTGCAGAGCTCATCTCATATGGCTGGATTGTGGCCTTACAGTGGGTCCCAAGTAATGTTGGGATACCCGGCAATGAAAGAGCCGACCAAAAAGCCAAGCAGGGAGCGGGGTCGACTCAACCGAAGTCCCCTTGACCCTCAGAAGAGCAAAGAACATCATCTCCACACACATTGACAAATATACTGCTCTGATCCAAAAAACGTTGAGTTTTGGAAAGCCATGGGGAACTCTGGCCACTGTGGGCCCAATCCCGAGGCACTTGGAGAGAACCGAGGCTGTTGCCCGTTTTCGCCTAACTACCGGACATGACTTTTTGGGAGTATACCTCCGCTCGCTTAGCGTGGCTGCTAACGAGGCCTGCCCACTCTGCGGCCATGCCAGAATGGATGGCGACCACCTGCTCCAATGCACTGGGCACGTTGAATACCCGGCTGATGACATCATCAGTCGGTATGGGGAGGCTCGGCGTCAAATAGTCAAGAAGCCAAGCACGGGCGTTGGATAAATAAATAAATAATATCTATCATTTTTTAAAATTTAAGATTAAAAAGCTAACGCAACAATCACCGATACAAAAACAGGGGAAAAATTGAAAATATTAATAAGTTTACATAAAGAATTTAGAAAAATGCAAAGGTTGCAAATTTTTAATAAGTTTAAAAGATTAATGAATTCCAAAACGAATCATTAGGATACAATTATAATAAATTGTAAAATATTGATTATGTCCGTGTAATATTTTAGATATATCGTTTTTCAATTTATTCTGCTATATTTACTGCTGATGAAAACTTCAAAAAAATTATATTTATTATTATAAAAAAAATGTTATTTACATTCGCTTAAAATTTTATTTGTTTGATTTATGAATTAGTTTTTTACAAATTTCAAAAATATGTATCTATTTTTTCCCAATAAAATATTTTTTTTAATAATTCATTATTTGAAATATATTACTTATACCCAGGCATGTAGCTACCACCGTTTCAATCATACGGGGCTCCAATCTACAGGGCCCCATCACGTGTAACTACAGTCAATTAACAGGGCTTCCATATCTAAAAAATGGCCCCGAAAGAATTTTGATACAGAGCTCCCTCAGAACTAGCTACGCCAGTGCTTATGTAGAAACTAAAAAGGCAAAAGTTCTCGTCACTTGATGACGTTCAAATTACGAGATCTGATGGCCTTCGTATTGCTCTGTAGTGCAAAGTTAATAAGCAAGCAATAAATATTTGAAATCCACAGTAAAAGTAAGCATTGTTGCTTAACTTGAAAGCTTTGGATGTCTTTATATCAAGTTTTTCATGGAAACCTTTTTATTTTTAAGTATTACTCCTTGCACATTTCGAATCCTTTGTACAACTGACATTAGAAATTTATTATATTTAGCGTTGTCCATGTTACCTCGTTATCAATGAGGGAAATGAAAAATTCATTAAATTTAGCGTCATTAATTTTGCACAACTTTTATTACTTTTCTTTTGCTTCAATTGCTTTTAATTTTCAAGCAACGTCTTCGCTTTTTCCTTGTATGCAAGTTAAAATATTTTAACGTGAAACCCTTATCAAGAATATTTTATCAAAAAATAAATTACTTAAGTAACTGATTTTCAATAAAAAAAATGATCTTAAAATAAAAAAAAATATAATCAGAATTTTTAGCGAGGTCTGAAGATAACCCTTCTAGAAAGTAAATTCGCAAACTACTGCAAGGTTAATATTTTTACGAATATTAAGTACCGTAAAATCCGATGTATAATGCGCGCCTGTACTTTCAAGTTGCATTTTTTAATTTTGTGATACATTCGCCAAATAACGCGTATCCCCTTTTTTTTTCGAAGAAACCTGAAATATTCGTATACAATGCTCTTATTTTTAAAGTCATTTATTCAAGGAATTATCGCACACTTTTGAAAAAATAGTATGCTTCTAGAGCTAGAACTCCTTCAGTTCATAAGGCATGCGCGCGCGCGCGTGATTTCTTTTAAATAAACAGTATTTTAATATATATATATAGAAGTCTAATTTTTTTTATGCTCATCTTCTATTTTTATTTTTAAAGCTATCATTTTTATACCCGTTATACAATGTGCACCCGTAAATTTCGATCTTCTTTTTGGCGTTGAAAGTGCGCGTTATACGCCGGATTTTACTATAATAGTCAATCTTGTAATAAACTGAATTTTGTCGTCTAAAAATATTTCAAATGATTCTAAAACTTCTTCTAAAATTAGTTTGAAGAAATATAACATAAAAACCATTATTCAGTATGTAACATTAAAAATGAAGTATTTATTATATTTTTCAAGTGGGAATTACATCCTTACATCATCATAATTTTAAAAAAAATATACAAATAAATAAAACATCTCAAATTACCCTAGAATCTTCCTTCACTCTCAGTCTCATCAGTGCCTTTTCTTACCATTCATTTTCTATTTTTCTCTCTCACTCTCCTCTCTTCAATCATAATTTCCATAAATCTATTTGAACGCCAAATTGTAAATGCAATAATATAAATTGCGCGACTAACGTACTAGTCCCTTCATAAGGTTTTTAACATTTTTTTTTTCCATTCCTGTCTCAAAATTATTACTTCCTTCCTGCCTTATTTCCTTCTATTTCCTCTTCATTCCCGCACAGTCGAGAATAATTCCGACAATTCATCTTGCTTGAGGGCTACTGGGTTTTGCAGATCTTCCCCGGACCGTATCCTACGTTTGCCAACAAGGTGTCACGTTGCATGATAAATTGGGGAAGAAAAATTTTCAACTGCGGTTTTCTAAGATGATATATTCTTTTCTGTAGATAAATTAGACGGAATAAGAATAAGGGAGTCTTCTTATACATTATTTTTTAAGACCAATTTCCTGACGTTGTACAATCAGGCTCAGATTTTTTTCCCTTCAATTTTCTGCATGTGAATCTCGTAAGGCGGAGTTGTATTGGAGAATTCAGGATGTCTTAATTACTTTTCATGATCCAATGTCTACGACACGCCTTCATGTTACAGGCGTCTCATCATAGTAGATCTATTAATAAGTAAAGTAAATGGTCGTTGCGTGTGTTTGAATAATTAATTTGAGGCTGATGTTACGAGTGATAATGCTTGCTCTTTGCGTAATTTCGGGTTTTATTACTTGTACCTGGGCATGAATTCATTAAAATCAGATTTTTCATCTTTCAACGTTTTCATTTTTATAAAGTGACATCTTTTTTCGATCAGGGTCCTCATATATGCAGATGATACAGCTTCATTCTTTTTCAGTATGTCGTATTATTTTCCTTTTTTAAATAAGGAGTTTTAATTTCGAGCATGAGTGCATGTTACTAATTTTACGCTTAAATCCTAGTGTGTTTCTACTAAATTAGTATCATAATTTTTTACCTGAGTATAGATACTTCGTGTTTTATTATTTTTATTATTTTGCTAGTTAAAATGAATGCTAAAAGTAACATAAAAAAGAATATACATGCAGTTCCGCACACAAGGGGGTTGTCCTAGGGGTACGGACACTCCCCCATAGCCCTTTATTTTCTTTTCGATTGGTTATAATCCTATGTATATTTTACATAAAATTTTATTATGTATTTGTTAATATTAGTTAATTTTACTATTTTAATTAATGCTAATTATTTATTCAATAGTTAATTTCGTAATGTTTTTTCCCCCGAAAATCGACAAAATCAAAAGAATATATTGGGCGGCGTATTGGAGCATAATACCAAACTGGTGGACTTTCGACCCTGGACACCCCCTTCGAAAAATTTTTGTGTGCGCTACTGTATACACGAACATATTCTTCCGAATAAACTTCAAAGGAATGTTTTAATATTGCAGAGCTTACATTTTGTCAAATAGTTTATCTTGGATCAATATGAAATAATAAAAAGAGAAAAGGTAAGTTTTTTGTGAACAATTCTGCAATTTGTGTGATGATAAAATTTCGAAGAGGTCTATGACTGTTTTACTTTTTAATATTTTACATAACGTTACTTACTAATTTGAGATATGTAGTATATAGCGTAGAATACACAATCACTAAGCAACTAATGCTGTTTTATTGTTTCTTCTGTGATATCAATATTAATTCGTTAATTAATTTCAAAAAAAGATTTAAAATTCTAAAAATGGCAGAGCATAATTTTTAAGTAGGTAAAAATATGAGAACTAAGTTAAAGTTCAAATCATCTGAGCAATTTTAAAAGAATATGAATATTTACAGCGATAAATAATGTTGTAATTTGATATTGTATAAATGATTTTAAGTACAACAAAATAAAATAGTTTTAGCTAATAGTCTCAATAAACAGAAATTTCAAAAACAATATTTGATAATTTTTCTGAGATATCCAAACAATTCTCGTCTGTCTATAATTAAAGCAAAACAAAACGTTTTGGAAATTTATCACGAAATTTACCAGTTATTACGGTAAAGTTATGATAATAATGACTTGAGCGTCTTTTTCTATTCTATCATAATTTTTTAAATAAAGATATATGAGTTAAATAATTACAACTTTAATTCCTCACATGGCATTCAGTGACAATTGAAGAAAATTTTACCATTCGAGAGATCATTCGCTTTATATGACCATGGTTAAAACATGTTCTGCTAGTTTTCAATAGTCTATTTTTTGAAACTTTGTACCTAACAGAAATAAATGAATTTAAAATTCTTATCCTTCGCATCATCATTCATTGAATTTCATTTATACAGAAAATTATATTGAATGTATTCTGAAAATTTAAAAAAATCAATAAAAGAGACATAGTAATGATTGCATCAGTTTATCGTTTCGTCAGATCCATAAATACTGAAATTAAAGAGCAAAAATTAAATTTTGGCACAAAAATATTTTTTATTTTCTTTCAAAATTAAATAAAATCCTATTATTCTATAACTTTATGAATGATAATGTAATATCTGGATAAATCCGTAGCTTTCTAGAATTTTTGATGAGAATGTAGGTACAGTTTGAAAGTTTTCTTAAAATTTCTGTAATATAATTTTTATATAAATACTGACAATAAATTAAGGTGAATCAAGTGTATTAAATTAAATTAATTAATTAATTGAATTAATTGGGCTTAATTTAAAAGTTGAATAGAATGTTTATTTTTTCCCTAGCATGATATTTAATAGAAAGTTAAGAATTGGGAATAAAATATTAGAGATATTATTTCTCAAAAGCATTTGTAATGAAATGTCGATTAGTTTATCTGCACTTAGCAATTTTATTTGGACAAATTGTGTCATGATATATTTTACAGTAAGTAAACTTTTAAACTAAAATAAGGATAAATGAAATTAAAACAACTAACTCAATTTTTAACTATAGTCTTTGGGTTGAGTTGAGTTTGGTGTTTTACGGCGCAAGAGCCAGTTTTTGGCTATACTGCGCCAAAAATTCATAGATCTGTTGTCCGAACGAGAAAAGAAGAAATTGGATGACAAGATGGAGGGTCGAAAATAGAGAAGGATCACTGGGGTACCCCGGGGTCGTGACACCCGTGTTTACCAAAGATAGTAAAAAGAAAAGATCACTTGTGTGGGTACCTCGGGATTGTGACACCCGTACCCACTAAAGAAGGTGAGCCCCCTGAGGGGAATATAGTCTTTGGAATTGAGTTGCATAGTTGGGAACCTGTTATTAAAGAATTGCATTGATTCAGTTTTAAATATAAAACAATTTAGTTTTTATATTTTGACTTAAAAAGACGAATGAATAAATATTTAACAAATTTATGTATAAAATGTGTGACATTTCTGATACAATAGACCGAAAACAAAGTATACACTGAAAGACAGGAAATTTGATGATAACGTTATATATTTTTCATAACGTTTTATTACATACAGAGTTATTTTTTTAAAGCAGCATGCAAATATAATTTTAAAAAATATATAAAAAATTATGTAAAATAACTTCAAAATGTGCACAATTTTTTTTTTTTTTTTTGTACTTTCTGTAATTTAAAGTAAGGTTTCAAAAGTAATTAATCAAATTAAGGGAATTCCTTTTTTTGTATAAAACTACATCTAAGTATGGTAATAAACTTTATTATTTATTATAATCCTGGTTCTAATGGTATTAATGCTATTTTTATAGGTATGGATTAATTTCTCAATAAATGTACGAAATAATGAATCCCTTTGTAAACCCCCCCTCCCCGTTCTGCAAAATAAACGAACTAATTTTTTTATTTTTTATTTAACTCATCTTGAAGGTTTCTTCTTATTTAAAATTATAAGTATAAAATTATTTTAAAACTTTCAATTTGACTTTATACAGCAAAAAATGAAAAAAAAAATGTTGCATGAAATAATGTACAAAATTCATAATTTAATCTGCTACAGCTAATAATAGATATTTGGTCGGAAATATTTTTCTCTCTTAATCTCTTAATTGATTTTTTTGTCTTAATTATTTCGGAAATGTTATTTTTTATTTGTTTTGGCTGCCTTAACATTCAAAATTCGAAAAGCAAAAGCGCTATTAGAATAAAAGTACAAAATATTATGAGATGTCAAATGTTTACCAAAAGAAATATATATCTTTTGTTTATCTAATATCAAATTAGAAAGTTAAAAAGCTAATCATTATTCCTCAAATGTATTGTTTATGTATCAGTAATAATTAATAAAAATCCTCTAAACATAATTACCTTACGAAAAAAATCTATAAAGAGAAACATGTTAACTAAAATTAAACTATTTCATGTAAAAACATAAACAAAAGAGAAAAATAACACTTAAAATGACTGACGATATATTAATGTAACACAATACATTTTCATAATTTTTTCCTAAAACAACAATCAAAATAATGTAATATGTAATGTTATTTCAAAAATATTAAATTTCTGATCAGAGGAATTTGAAACACAAATTAATTAACCAATAAATTATCTAAAGGATAAATCAAATAAAAAGTTGCAAAAATTGAAAATGTAACGCTGCTGAATAAAACATAACTTTCAAGAAATCGGAAATTTTTCTCGTTTATTTACAGCAGCAACAACAACAAAAAAACGAACAAACAAATATATATATATATATGTGTGTGTGTATTATAATTTCTACAATATAAGTAGTTAGATCTTTTAAAAGACTAAAATTTAGAATATAAATAATACATGCATAAAAAATAAAAAACATATTTTAAGTGTAGAATAATAATAAAAAAATATAATATTTTCATTATATTTTCATTTATTACACAATTATTAAATTAACGAAATTAAATTGAAAAGTATAGTTTCATCCTTTCATGTTTATTTAATTCAGTTAAAATATTTTCTGAAATTTCAAAATAATGAAAAAAAAAAAACATATAGCAACGGAAGTAAAGCAGAGGAACTGATTCAGTTCTTTTCCCTTATAAGTCAGACGTATTGCTGTTGAGAAATTTGATGACACTGCAAATAAATCTTGACACTCCATCACCTTATAAAACGAAGAAAGAAAAAAAAGGGACAGATTTTGAACAAATTCCCCGTCTTTTTTCCCTATTTTCCCCCCTGTCCGATCCTGCACCCCTGCATCGGAACATTATTTAACCAAACATCACAAAGTATATAAAAGCTGAAGACGGGGAGAAAATTTCCTCCTTTTTTGTGTGGCGTTGATGGCAATTCCTATAAATTGTGTTCGAAGAAATTGTACGAGTTTTGGGTTCTTTACCATTTTTTCTATATTTTTTATTTTCATTTTTCTCTTTAGCTCACCGGTAATATGCTTCCTCTTTTTTGGCGTATTACCTTCTGCATTGATGCTTTCAATTTTTTTCTTCAAAAAAACATCTCTTATTTTTTTTATTTGTATTCGTGTGACATCATCGTTTTCAATTAATCAAATCGAAGCTGTAAATTATCCAATTCTCTGAAAATGCTGTCGCATAAATTAGTGAATTGAAATTTCTCTAATTTATACATTAACTAAATGAATTTTTCGTACATTAAAATAGTTATAGTAAATAACAGAGCTAAAGAACTTCTTTGAGTAATAAGAGTCCAGTTTTTGAAAGAGAGAGAATATATAAATTATAATAATCCTATAAAAAGGCATGCATATCAGAAAAGGAGACACTAAATTACTAAATTAAATTAATTTTTTTTCTAAATTAAATTAATTTTTTTTCTAAATTAAATTAATCAGTTTTTTTTAAATGATTTTATTTCATCAATTAATGGTACGGTATGATTTTTTTTTGATGATACAAGAATATATTTGACATTATTCCAAAAATTCCATTCTAAAACTAATTAATTTACTCTTGTAATTCATAATATTTACTTTAGACTAAAAAATACTTTCCCAAAATGCGAGAGAAATGTAAGAAGAAATCAGGTATATTTAAAAGAATTTTTGTGCTCCAAATATAAATAATATTAATTTGTTTGAGGAGTTTACATATCACGCATTTCAAGTGTTACAACGCAATTCAATATAAATTTCATTCTATCACTTAACACTTTTAAAATGACTTACAGTTTAAAAAAGTGTTTAAGAAACTGTAGATAGATTTAGTAGACATGCATACGCACATTTTCTCCTGTGTAAATATTAGTTGTAGAAAATTTAATTTTCTTTTTAAAATTTCTGTTTAATAAACTCTATAATTTTTAAATCTAAGCCTCCATCTAGTCTATGCCACACCCCAAATTCTCAGCGCGTTTTTGTGAAAAAATAAAGAATAGCATTTAAAGGTTTACCTATATGCAATTTTACGAAATTTTAAATGAGAAATAGTAAGAAGTAAATAATTAATTTATTTTACCAGCATTAAAAATTTTAAATTCTTACATGGATCTGTAACTGCTCTAACCGTCAATACCATGATCAATTTCCCAAATCCGACGAGTTTTTGTATCTTCGATTCTAAGCTGCACAGGATTTTCAACTGCATGAACACTAGAAAAAAATTGCGGCTTAAATTCAGATAAATAACATATATTTTTTTTAAGATTAAATTAATAGTTATTTTAAGTGTAAATGAATTAAGTACAATTAAATTTTTAGAAACAAGTATTTGTATTTAAGAATATAGTAATTGAAATAGCACAATCAATTTTTAAACAATATGAAAAATGTGTGAATAAATGTTTATTTTTTGTAATGATATTATTACTGATGCCTTTGCACACGTGCCTCAATGAAATTGCATGTTTCGTAAGAATAAAACATAAAGCAAATTTTGTAAAAAAAGTTCACAATTATGCAAAAAAGTGTCCCAATGTATCAAGATATAAAAGTATTACCAAAAAATATTGTTTAAAAAGTATCCTTTTTATAAGAATTATTTACTCACAGGCAAATTTATTCATAAAATAATGTGATCTAAATATTTATTGTAACAAATAACCATTTAAGTAATTTTCGTGTAATAAACGTACTTTTAAAATACGAAATAAAAAGCTTAATTTTTTATTGATGTGTAAAATATTTAATTTTACATATTTCTTGTTTTCCACGTTATTCCAATATATACATACACACATACATATATTACATATACAAAAAGATTAAACAACTTATAAAAAATTTGAGCAATTTCTGATATTTACTGCATTTAAGAACGGAATACATTTATATATATATATGTAATGAAAAAAATTGGATTTTAATTACATATATTTTGAAAGAAATATTTGCTCTTTTCTTGCGGGGTAATAATAAATATATATGCAAAAATTAATTTTAAAATATTTATTTACATAAAATTTTCACACACACACACATATATATATATATAAATTTCTTCATAAGAAACCAAATTTATTTACATTTTTAATGCATTGCAGTGTAGTTATTTATTTATATGTTCATCTTAAATATTAAATTCAATATTTGTAGGCATGTATTGCTAGCATATTTTGTAAGCATTTATATTTGTAAACATATTCCAAAAATGAAAACAAAAACTGGGTGATTTTCAGCTATTTTCTTTTTTTTCATTTTTTTTAAAAAGACAATATATATATATATATATATATATATATATATATATATATATATATATATATATATATATATATATATATATATATATATATATATATATATATATACTATTTCTTATCAGCCAACAGAGGGAAAAATTTATTGTGTCCCATTTCAATTTAATTTTCAATAATTGTTTTAGCACAATTAAAATCAGGTCTTAAAATAGAAACATGTGCACAGTGCAAATAATAATAATTATCACAATTTCTATAAATAGTTCAATTAATAGTTTAAATTATTCAATCTCATTTCAATTAATGAACTCTGAAGCTAATAAATTTTCATATCTGATGATCATGTCTCTTAATGACTGTGTTATCCGACATAAAAAAGTAAAAGTGCATGCTTCAATTCCATGTACTAATTTAAGGGTATTGCATTATATTTATTGGCTAAATTCAACGAAAAAAAAATAATTTGAGCAAAATAACAGTTTTATCACAACAGTTTTATTTTTGGTCAAACATTTTTATTAACATTACTTATACACCATGTCTCATACAAGTCAAATTTCTAGCCAGCATCGTTGCTGAAGTGACTGCATTGCTATGGCGAGGATTTCCCACACACACATTAAACCTATCAACACCTAAATATATTCCTGAAAGGCACCCCGTTTCGATCATAACCAGAAAATGTAAATCAGTCACTGAGTATTATACAGTGACTGGAATGCTTGTAGAACATTTCCTTTCATGAAGTTGAAAGCATACTGCTCGATTGCCCTAACAATCTTTGTATGATTTTACAATAATTACTATTGATCACCATATTCATTACGATGGTTCATGAATAATTGACTAAGCTTATGTCACCTGAATAAGGGAATTGACGAGATGTAACGAATTATTGATATCTGGGATTTGGCCAAAGAGTATCTAAATTAACCTTTGGAAGGATAAAATATATTAATATTAGCTATGCAGTTTGCTTTTGTTTCGATTTTATTAACACAAACTTTATACATGAATGGAATTATACTTAGTTATGAATTTGTTTTAATTTCGTAACTAGCTTGAAATTTTTGAAGCATGGTTTTAAATAATCATTTATTTATAAATGGTGAATAAGTTCACTTTCAGGAAGCTAGTTTTTGGAAGATATGACATTCAGAAAGTTAAATTTCTGTGTGATGAATAACAATAAAACGTTAACTGTAAATAAATGAACAAATATGCATTTAATTAATTTAATATTTTTTTATTTTAATTTATTTTTATTGATTTTATTCATTTGGTACATGTATGCTAAAAAGTATTTGTGCTTTCGAAAGTAATGATTTTTCTTTTTTACAACATGATATTAAAGGTTAAATTAATCTTTGTAAAGAGCTATGATGCATACACAGATAGCGAATATCAATGACTGCCTAATTCCCTGAAAAAATGTAAAAATATAACACAATAAACCTTTAATAAAAAGTTGAGTTGTTTTTATCCTTTCTCTGTGTAGCACGAATATAGTTTGTAACATATCACCACACTATATACATGTTCGATATATTTTGATATATATTAAATTGATTGATTTTAATTTGAGTTGCATTCTGAAGTAACGCAAAGCCTTTGAAATATGGATCTCATAATATTATACAAAGGTCAAGTGACGAGAATGACAACTAATATATGGCACCACCCTCTCTTAACTTCCCCACCAAAGGGAGAACTTTGACCCTCGACAGATTTAACTTGCATCAGCCCCACTCAGTTTCAGTAGCACTAAAATTCGAGACCATGACTCTACACCTTCGGAAATAAGTTCGTAACCGTAGCCATTCGGATACTACAGTCAACGTATATATTTGAAAGTAGTTATGTTTATTTTTAAATTTTACTTCTGTGTGTAAAAATTATAGAAGGTGTTGATTTTCATTATTCTTTGCTATTTAATGTATTTCACGTAGTTTAAAAATACATGAAATAATGATTATATATTTAAGAAATAAACGAAAAAAAATTTTTTGCTGTGAAAATTAATTTGAAATATATATATATATATATAGAAAAATGAAATTTGAGCAATGATTTTATGTGATTATCTGACGTTGCATTCTTGGTGGGGTCCAAGTGAATGAACCATGAAGAAGATCTAATTTAGAACGCTATAAAATTTACTAACAAATTGATATTGTAAAAGTCGTCAAATTACAGAGACTTAAATGGGCTGGTCATCTGGCTAGAATGAATGAAGATCGTTGCTGTCAGATAATTTTTCCATCAAAACCCATGGGAAATAGACCTCCGGGTAGAAACCCATTAAGATGGATTGATGTATCGAAAAAGATCTTAATAATATTTTAAAGGTTAAGGACTGGAAAACTGTTGTCAAAAGTAGAGATACCAGCATAAAACTTCTGGAGAAGGTATGACGGGGCTTTCATCGCGATTTCTATTAATATTCTCTTGGGGTTTTCTTGGGGCCGAGACCAATTCAAGAAGAAGAACGTGGTTATGTAAATTAGGAATTATATATATATATATATATATATAATATATATAATATATATATATATATAATATATATATATATATATATATATATATATATATATATAATATATATATATATATATATATATTTTAATATTAGAAGGCAGTAGAGCGGAGTCTAGGATCCTTTATAGATCCATATCCCTGTGACGTGAAGAGCGGAGTCTATGTCCGGATCTATGTCTATGCGCAGAAGTGATTGCTAAGTAGGAAGTGAAGTTGCTAAGTGGAGAGGTAGCTGTAAAGTGATTTGAGATAAAGTTAGAAGAAGCCGAACTCCGTGAAATAACCTAGCCGTGCCGTTACTGCTGAAACAAAGGTGGGCTCGAGGCCATAAGGAATATTGTCGGATTAAAGCCAAATCTGAACAGATAAAGAGCGTAGCTGATTACCTAGGATATAGCGGTAAGCTAGTTTTGTATTAGCAATAAGGAAAGGACGTATATTAGTGTTAGGGGAATTATCTATAAAGTTAGATTCAGTGGTCCAATACGTGACTATTTGGTAATACGTATTGCTCTTCTCATTCTAGATCAACTTAATTATTATTGTTGTTGTATGTGTTTAAGCTAAGACCTTAATAAACAGGTTTTAAAAAATGAATGATTCGAGTGGTCATTCGTTCTTCTCAACAGAAACAGCTAGCGTAGATAATGTAGAAATGAGGTCCCCACGGCGGGGTTTCACAAAGGCCACGACCCACCCAGAGCTGTTGAGTCTTTGAAGAAGAAGAAGATAAAGCAAAGTAAATATGTGTTCTTTTTCAAAGTAAATAAATAGTAATAAAAATAAATTGATATTTTTAAGTAAAACATAAACACTCCAAAAATTAACCAATTGCCTCGTATTTTGAACCAGATGAACGAAATCAGATAATTAGGCAATACGTGTGCACTGGCTCAATATTATCATTTTCACTCCTATGTGCTACACCTTCCACCATACAAACTTTAAATCTCCCATAATCTCGTGGTGTTGGCTGTGCAAAAGTTATGTTCATAGAAGACGTCTGCCATTGACCTGTATTATCGGTGGAGTAGTCTAGAATGGTATAGCAACCGATTATCATGACTAACAGTACAATGGCTTCATATAGTATTCAGTAATGAATCTTATTTCAACTTTGAGAAGATGACCACAAATCCCTGTGTTGATAGGCCAAGGTCAAAGTCCCAATCACTGTTGTCTTACAGATGCAGGCAATGAATAGAGGGTGTACGTGTACATACATGGTGTGATTGTTTCTATTTAAAATGCGTATAATTCAACAGAGCTCAGAGGCATACTGAAACCTTTTTCATTACCTTTCGGGTAATTTTATCCTGATGCCTTTTTTAAATAAGATATTGCTAACTGCGATTCGAATATCTCTGGATTGTTTCTTTGTTGTAAAAATGTTTTCTTAGTCAGCAGCCTCACAAGATATTCCGCCAATTGCAGTTGTAGGAGATATGTGAGGTTGTTAGTTACCAGCCATCTTAAATTATTTTAGCTCTGAAGCACTAATTGATGAATATAACTGGAAGAGTGCATTGGAGGTGAGAATAGGGAAACTTTATCACGCTTTCACATCATCGTATACAAGAACGCAATTACTGATCTCAACAGTGTGTAAACAGTTTCTGGATTTGATTGTTACACCCTTAAATTTTTAATTACTTCATAAAATTTTGCTGAATTTTACCCATGAATAAATTAAGTCAAAAGTTGTTTTCTTATTTTATAGTACTTTTGTGTGTGGGGTGGGGGAGAAAAAAGAATGTATATTATGTGTGCGATTGTTTGATAAAGTGTTGATTAATTAAACTAATACTGAATAGTGAAGTTCTGAGTGAAAAGTAATGTGTAGGTTTAACTAAGATTTTACTAGAAATTCAGAATAAATATGAACATTTCCTACTTTATCTAGCTTAGGAATTAAATAAAATTTAATAGATAAAACAGAAAATGCGGCTTTTTTTTAACTTCAGTATAGTACTTTAGTAAATTTAATATCATGTTATAGAAAAATAAAATTTTTAATTGTACGCACTATTTTCTAAGCTTGTGAAACCGCCCCCCTAAGGTGATTATCCGCGTGAGCTAGAGGTGTAGGGTATAGAAAAGGAACAGACATTTTTGTATTCTTAATATGACTTTATTAACAAATTAGATAATTATATTTAAGAGATTTTTTTTTCTACGACGAACAAATACACAATAATAGTTATACCAAATCGCGTAACTTGGACCACTATCCATATCTAAACGCTAATCTCATTTAAATAATATTACAAATTTCTAATATCAAATCGTCAAGTTTACCTCTAAGGGGATGGTGGATCTTCAAAATGTCAAATTTTTAGTCAAAATTGCGATTTTGATTTTTATACTAATAAAAATATTCCTTATAATTCATATAATAATTCGGTAAAAGGCTTTGTATTTTAATTTGTAATTACTAATTATTATTTTTTATTTTACTGAAATAAATGTTTTAAAATACCTTTCTTAGTTTATAATTTTTCCTTTCATTGTTGCGTAAAATGCTTTGCGTTTCAAATTATGTCACAATCTCTTTGAAATTTTACAACTTATGTAAATGATATAATTTACAAATTTGTCATTAGTTTTCTAAAGAATTAAACGGATCATATTTTGTGTTGTTTTGAATACGCAGAAGTGTGATAATTGGTGAAATATTTAAATATAATATAGAAATTTATCTTTTTTTCATCAAACTTTATTCTGAATTTAGAATCCATGCACAGATATATTTTCTTGCAGCCCATCCATGTATAAAACAAAAATTATGAACGTATCTTAAAAACTAATGCACAAGGAACATTTTTAAAAACAATTTTAAAAATTTAATTTTTTTAAAAAAAATCAGTTTGTAATAGTTTTTCTAAAAACATATATTTGAATTATGAAATATAATAATCATTTACTATATTGATTCCATTTTCAGCTGATTAAGATAACAATTTAAGAAATTAGTTTTAATAGTCCATCGTCCCCTTAATCCAATCGTAGCTTCAATCCTATGAAGATACGTCTGGGCGCGCGTGCAATGGTATGCACCTTGACCTAATGGCTTAATTTTCAAGGTAACTTCTGCTGGCTGTCAATTCAAGCTTGTATCAATCGTTCATATTAACATTCCCCAAATTGCCATCCGACTTACTGAAACTTCTGTTATTTAAAATTTATCTCATTTGCATTTCAGCTTCACGTTTCACTTCTTGGGTTTTGGTTGGAAAAGATTTGCCATTAATTTTAACCTCCAAAGAACCCAGAGGTCATGTTAAAGAAAAGACGCGTGAGCCCGTCACAAATTCACATTTAAAAAAAGTTATTTTTGCAAAGCAGTGTAACATTAATAAATTTATTATTTTCAGATTGTTATTTAAAAAAAATATTCCCCTTAATTTTCATTTAAAAAATGACAAACAAAAAACGAAACAAAAACTAGGAGTTTTGAAATTAAAAGAACAAATAATACTAGTAATATTTGCATTGACATTTTAAAAAAGCACACAAAAAAATTTATGGGAAATCTGAAGGATATGTTTACTAATTCTTACTGATATCGGTAAACAGATTGCTTAGCTAAAATTGTGAATTTTTTATTGGGCGTAGAAAACAAACTTTTTTTTATTAAATTACAAATGATAATGCACTACTTAAACATAAAAAAATGTTAATGCTCTCTGAATTTTAGAAAACTAAAACAATATATTAATGCATTATTGTTTGATATAAAGTATTTTTTCATATTGTAATATATTTGCTCTTTTAAAAATGTGCATGTACAATATCATATTGTTATTCCTACTAAAAACAGAATATTCAATAAGGATATTGTTTTAGTCCTTTTTACGTTGCTGAAGTTTAAAAAAGCTTAAATGATAGCTTAAGTTTTTTCAACTAATTAATAAACATATTCAAGGGAAAATATTTGTATAATAAATATTAATTTACATAATGCATTTAAAATTTACTCTAGACAAAAAAAAATTATTACTTTAAAATTGAGATGGAAATGTAATTGCACACAAAAAGTGTGAGTAGAGAAAAACAAAGTAAATAAAAAAAGCACATTTTAGTCTTTTAAAAAAATGTGAATAAATAACTAATTTTTGATTAAATCTGTAAGGGTTATTTTTTTTATTTCTTCCTATGGCTAGTGTGACAATTTTTGCCTTCTAAAATCTCTTTCCAAGAAATGTGGTAGATTTATGTATTTTATACTTTCTTCAGAATAAGTATCACTCGTGGTACTTAGGAAAAAGTACATTGTATCTTTCAGCATACATGGTTTCGGAATAAGTAGCAATAAATATTCACATAAATTTTTATTTGATAAGAAATAAGAGATATTTTATTTTGGAATAAATTGTTTTTGAATATAATATGGGCTAAACATATTTTTAAGTTATTATTAAATGCTCTCTGTTATTATTAGATTAGTTTTTAAATAATTATGAAGCCTATATTTCGTATTTGAAACCATACAACGTATTTGAAACAATGTGCATTTGATTTACTAAATTTTACTTAAAAATGCGATTTGGTTGTTAGGTATTGTTAAAGTGAAATGATTTATATGTGTGTATATATGTGTAATATGGTATATATGTGTTATTCATATATATATGCGTATGTAATAATTCTTTCTAATACCTTTCAGTAACTTTTAATTTTTTGGTCCAGTCCTTCAGGACTCACGTTTAACTATTTTAACTTGCCTGCCCACATGGTCGGGATTTTAACTGTAATCGAATAGTAAGATTTTGTCAGAAACTAACAGGTGGTAAGTTCTGACCAATCACAACTGTTAGAAAAAACTCATGCTACCTTCACCACCCAGAATAAAAATCTTCGCTCTCTTAGCTAATTTGCTCTTTGTCTGTCGTCATGATAATCTGCTGCATCTAGTGTTTGTCTTTTGTATCTTCTTGTCTGCTTCTTGCTATGTTGAGATGCTATATGTTAACTGTTCCGATAAACTGAATTTACCATTTTAAAGTGCAACGAGTTGATCCACAAACCTTCTATTAATCCTCTTGGGGTAAAATTATTCTTTTTAACTGTAAGTTCTAATGAAAGCATCCCTCGAAGAAGAAGACTTGATTTATTCAAATGAGTTGTTCTATTCAAACTTTGGCGTTTAGCTACGCGATGTTAGCCGATGGATAGTCGCTGGATGGTCGATCGTTGATAAATGGAGCTTAAAAGTGATTAAAATTGTGAACTAGATTTACGACCGAGGTCGTATAATTAAGAAAGATATTTACAGTGAATTCTACCGTGGAAGCCAAAAAGGTTTCAAGAGTAAGTGAAAGAAATTATACTTATATGTTAGTAGCCTTAAACTGTGCGATTACTCTTCCATTTATTTGCTAAGTGCGTTTCCTACATTTAGTTGTGTTGATTAAGTAAATGGATAAATAAATTTGAGTTTAAAACTTGCTATGGCTGATATTTGCTCGAACCCCCAAACACCAACTAACTCTAGTAGGTTGTTACAAAAGGAGTGCCTCGTCAGTGTCATCAAATATAAAACATCAAATTTTCTGAAGAAATTTTCCTGAAACACCGTTTGTCAAGAATTCCGTTTACCAATCCAAGAAATACAATTCCACCCTTATATATACCCTTCTACCCTTATATATATATGCTCACTATGAACCTAAACATTGTAATCATCGCTCACCTAGAGCAATGTGCTCGTCCTTTGCCCAAACTCCAGGTATGCGTGATCGATGCTTGAGTTTATTAAACGCCCATGTTTTGTCTTTCTACACATAGAGAATTTAACGACATAATGGGAAAGACAGCTGATGTATCAGGTTCTAATAAAGATGAAATCATTATGACTCGATACCTGTGAATGTATATTTCAGAAACGGCACATTTGGTAGACTATTCATGTGCAGTCGTTGTAACTATTGCAAGTGTACATGGATAAGTCGCTTGAAGTTAACACCTAAGATCCGTTGATTTTGTGAAAGAACTGCGGCTTTTACGCATTGTTCACCATGGCCAATGGACTATAAAGTCAGTAACAGCTACGACGTTGGTGACCCGGATAGTGTGCTAAAATTCTTTGGTGCATATATTGATGCTCACGGGCTAGTGTAGGCCTAATCTCTTTGCCTTTTTCGAGCTTTTACCCAAGAAAAGCTGGGAAACACTGGTCAAACTGAATAAAGAAATATTTCGTAAAATATATTGTGTTGAAGCAACAGATGCCATTACCAGGACGACTATGTTTATTAAGTTCAGTAATACTCGAACTTTCTTAAAATTTTGATTCTGAAGTACATTATTTATATAAGGATATTTTACAATTTTATATCTATATTGGTCAATATATTGTATTAAAATACTTATAATGCAAAATATTTTTTTATCATCTATTTTTTTTTCTTATTAAAAGTGAAAAAATAAACTTAAATAGAGTTACAATATATTGCTAATTGTTTCCCTGATTCTCATATCCGATGCTTCAAATTTAGAATAGCAACATCAAAGTATAGGTTATTTAAACTATTGTAAGATATTCGAAAAAAATGAAATTCCTTCATTTTTCAAAATTTTAAGAGTGATGCTCGAAGCGATTATATGTTTCATCTGAATAACTTAATTTTATTTTTATTACCCTTTCACTAAGATAGGTAAAATGCAATTTTTCTAGCATAGCAATCAAAAATAAAATAGCACACTCTACTACGCAACCCTTGAGTTAATTGCTTTTATGTGTTTATGGCACGTTGTCGCCAATGGTACCTGGTGGACCATGGAACAATGACATTGGAACATAGAAGTATTGAGGGAAAGTTACTTGGACCGACAAATTACATTTATGAGTCAAGGATTTTGATGGACCAATGAAACAGCCAGCAGCCGGATGCACAGTTGGCTGAACAGAAGCCAGTGTTGATGAGATTAAGGCTAGGATAATGTTTTCATGATGCTTAATAGTACACGTTATACCCTTAGAACAATCCCTGATATATGTATCCTTTTTAAGGTTATTCAGAGTGTGTTGGCGTATACCAGCATGGTAATGCATCATGCCAGGGTCAGTATACAGGTTAGATAGATATTCTGGTGGATTTTAAATCCTGTTATTGCTTTCAAATTTTCCAAATGAATTAAATCAAGCATTTGTACCAGTTGGAAAATTTATCTCATGTTGCCATGCTATGACCTCGCAGTGCGAAGGAAATGTAAGACCAGTTGTTACGTGACCACAGGTACCACAAACTTATTTCATGTTAAACAAGTAGTCATAATACTACAGCTCTTCAGTATATATCGGTATCGATGCATACTGAAGAGCTACCACAGTTAAATTTATTTTGTCATTATTATGACTTAACATTTTTGTGCTAGGAATTTTAATAAAAAAGTAACTGCATTTTGCTCTGTTGAGACATACGTTTCGTTTCATAAATTTACTGGTCGTTTTAGAAATATTAGACCTACAGATGTAAAATTCTACAGGTAAGCTTCTTTTCTTAAGCAGAAATCCGTTGGGAAGTTATTTGTGAAAATCGAACTTCAAAGATGGTAGAGAAGAGTTAAGAGACTTTATAGATAAATATTCCGATCTTTGAACTATTTGACCTATAAACTTGCAAATTGGCAAGCATGTTTTTTTCATGTAATAAAGATCTGTCAAGAAGGGTTTTGCCTTAATCCATTTCCAAGGAAAAGTTGACACATGTTAAGTAACGTTATAGATAAAAATTCTAGAATTTGGGCACTAGACCTACACACTTGAAATTCGGTAAGTGCATTCCTTTTCTTGAGTAGAGATCCGCTAATAGGTTTTTCATACATCGACTCACAAAGAGGATTACGAGGGCTCATGAATAAAAAAAAATTCCCTTTTTGAACTATTAAACCTACAAGTTTCGAATTTTGCACAAAGGTTTTTGTTGTTGAGTAATAATCCACCAAGAAAGTTTTATCAGAAATTGACTTTCAAGGGATGTTGCTAAGGATTAATGGGGTGTTATAAATAAAAATTCCTGTTTTTTAACTGTTACATCTCCATTCTTGAATTTCAGTGAGCATGTTTCTTTTGTTGAAAAAATATCCTTTAGGAGTAGATTTTATGGAAATGGACTCTTGTGGTGCATAAAGGAATTTACTGGGGCAAAAAATTTTCATTTTCTTGAATGTACTAGACATACAGTAATGAAACTTGTAACGTATATAACTTATATATATATATATATATATATATATATATATATATTCATATAACATCAGGAAATACCCAGCAAAGCGCGTGCCCTTAATTTATTCATGCACTTAAATGTTAAATGTAGTTGTATTAAAAAATTTAAAGTATCATTAATTTTTCGATTAAGCTAACATGATTGAATTTTCAGTCTGTATATGGGTTTATATTTCATATTTCTTAGTTTGTTAGTTTATATTACTAGAATACAAATAAATGGGCATCTGCTCTGTGTTATATCTGACGCTATTTTTAAAACAAATATAAATGTAATCATTAATTTTCTCTATTCGAAATGGAAATTGTAAAGCTTATTTGCAATAATAATATATTAAAATCTTTAATTTCATTTGAAAATTAGTTACTTGAATGTACCGAAGAACTAGTTTTGCTTTGTTTTTTGGAAAGAATTCATTAATAATACATTTAAGTCTTTTTTTATGTTTGAAATTTAGTTGTTATATAAAGCAATGTATAAAATGTATTAACTTACATTTAAAAAGATTTTCTTTATAAAAAATATAAATTATACTCCCTTATTAAAGCTTGATCTCTTTAGAAAACGAACTGTTGATGATGTATCACATTTTTTACTCATTTCTCAGCGATTGCTTTAAAAAACAAACTAAAAATTATGTAATACTTCAGATATCTATATATGAGTTATTTAAATCATTTTGAAAACCGAAGATAAAAGCAAGTTTTGAAAATATGTACTATAAAATCCAATGTATAACGCACCCTGCCGTATAATTGTTTAATTATATACGCCGCATAACGTGCACCCCTTTTTTTACGATGAAACATGAAGTGTACGCGTGCAATGTTTTTATGTTTAGAAGTCATTTAGTATTTATTCCATGGTTATGAAAAATAGTATGCTATTAGAAGTACAACCCTTTAAATTCATTAAGAATGTCATTTCTTTTAAATAAACAATATTTCATAACATATAGTTTTCTACTTTTTTTTCTGTTGACTTTTTTTTTATTATTATTTTCAAAGCTCTCATTTTCAAACCCGGCATATAACCCGCACGCATAAATTTCGACTTTATTGTTTGTGTTAAAACAGCGTTTTACGCGCCGGATTGTAAGGAAATAAATAAAAATATAGAATTTTGAAAGAATCCAAGTCCTTATTTTAAAGAGACTGTAAGTACAGTATTTAAATTTTAAAAGGGAACAAAAATGCAGAATTTTTTTTTGTACAAATTTATTTTAAGAAGGCATTATCTTTATTAATTTACGTTACCGTAATTTTTGAAATTTTTTCTGTTTTAATTGTTACACACTTGTATGCCTTTTCGCAATGACAATTAAGTTTGCAGTTAGATTTGTTTTTCTATTTCCTTAGTCAAATATTTATTTTTAGTATAATAAAGTATGTTTTTGCTGAAAATATATTTGAAAATCATTACTTATACATAACAAATTGTAATTATAGGTTTACACTTTTGAATTTCTTAAAAGTATAGTATAGAATAATTATTTTTCAGATTTCTTACAAGATTTATAATTTAAAAAAATTGTTTTACAAAAAATTGTAAGGTTTTATAAAAATGCGTGTTATTATTCTGTAAGCTGAATAACAATAGGAATGATGATTTTGAAAACAAAAAATATTAACAAAGAAATTTTTCCCAACTCTTTAAATCGGAAGAATTATTTTTTTTTAGTGAAATATACTATAAAATATTTTTTAACAAATAACATTACAAAAACTCTTTTTAACCTCAAAATTCTTATTCTGAATTATTTTGCAAAAAGGGACGAATAGTTAAGAACATGCTCGGAAAAAAAAACTATTCTTATAATTATTTTTAAATGATGTCTTGTTTTCAAGACACTAAATGTCAAAAAATACATTTAAAAGAAAAAGTAGAATAAATAAATAAAAAAAAGTTTTATCACTTGATTACAGCTCTCATTAAAATAAATATTCAAATGATCAGCATGTGTATAAAACTCCAAAAAATAAAATAAATAAAAGTCAGTTAAAAAAAAACAATCTAAGACACTATACTTTTTTAATTGTGATTTTGAAAGATCAGTTGTAATGAAAGCAAATGATAGTTCCCCTCCCCACTATAAAAGGAACAAAAAAAAAAGCTGAATGCCAAATATCAATTACTGCTTCATAAAAAACAAAGAGAAAAAGGTTCCTTAATCCAGAAAAGAAGCTGAAATTCAATGAAAAAACAATCTCGAGGGAGAGTGCGAATAATAAAAAGTAACAAAATGATGAAAAAAAGGCAATGAGTAATTTCTCAGCCATCCATCACTGTCGGATTAATATAATACATAATTTAGTTTCCAGCAGTATAATAAGCTTAGCAGGCTCCTTCGTGCTGAAAAGGCCACGCTGTTGGGTAAATATATGCTTTTCTGCCTTTTGAGATATGTAATGCAGGAGAAAATTAATTTAAAAAAAATAGAAGTGGAAATATGGTTCGTGGTCAGGTTTCTGCATGTGTTTACAGGTATTACAGCAAATCCTCTCGAGATGATGAATGTATATGCAGCATTATTTCAGAAGGTAATTCCTTCTGAAGAAAATAATATAACCCATTTTTTAAATTTATAAAAGATTTAGGAGCTTTCTGTTCTAATATTGTGATGCATTTCTTGTTTCAGAGCTTTAAAATGAAACAAGTTGCGAGTTTTGTACTTGAATTCCAAATCTTTCAAATTTGTGCTTACGATAGAAAATGTATAAAAATGTAATAAAGTTGTTTGCCTCAGTTATCAAATATTCGATAACGTGTAAGGTAATGGGAAATGTATTGCCTAGTAAAAATCGTTTTAAACTATATTTTAATAAAACAAATAGTGGAAGTAAATATTAAATTGTAAAGTTTTAGTATGTTCGCTCTCAAGTGAAAGTAATAAAATTTATCAAACTGCATTCTATTATCAAGAGTAAGGTTTTCAAAAAGAAAATAATGTGGGAAAAAAGAATTTTAAAGACGTAAAGAAAAATAAAACAGAAAAGTAAGAAATAGAAAAAAATAACCAAGTAGCAGAATATAAATTGATAGTGGTTAGAAAAGAAAGCTTGAAAAATTTAGCAAAATATTTTATTATGGATTGGGTTATTTTATCGCTGAAACGAATAAAATAATAAGAAAAAATTAACTTGAAAGGAAAATACTCTGTATCTATTAAATCTTTACTCATTCTATTTAGAATTTTAAAATGATTTTTTTTGTACTTATTCTATTATTAAAATGTATATAAAAACTCCCTTTAAGGTATTATATGATGTAGACTAAAATTATTGGAAATTTCTCTGCATATAACTACTATAAAAGTAAAGCTACATGATATATACCTATCGTACTATTGTAAAAAAATTTACTCTTGAAGTATAAAAATATAAACTTTCTTATATTTTACTACAAAAAAAAGTATAAATTGAAAAGGCCATGAAACATGTTTTAGTGTTATTTGGGATACAATTAAATGCATTGTAAATTGATTCTTCAATACATATTTCAGAAATTAAAATAAACAGTTTTTATTCAAAATTTAAATTTAAATAGTACTACACGCTCACAAATACACATAAACACACATGCATACATTTTGACATTAGTAATGAATAAAGCTATTTAAATTGTTGCATAAACTGTAAGACGAAATTATCCATTCCATTTTTTATTATAGTTTAAACTTATTTTTCGATTGCATTTTTAAAAGATTTACAAGTTAGGAATGAGAAACGCTTGTGAAGCCTTTAAAGCTGTGTCTTTTGACATTAAAGTGTATATCTGTCTAGTATCAAATTTCATCAATTTTCAAGGAAATTACTAACTTTTTCTCAAAAACAAATTTATAAACATGTTTTTCTCTGTATAATTTGATACGTTAAAATAAATGTTTTAAACAGAAATATGTTTTAAAAATTTATTGAAATTTCTCAAAATTAATGAAATTTTATTAGAATGTTTGGACAAATTTCTATTTGATTTTTGTTTTAAATAAAGTATAAGTAAAAACATGTATCTTTAAATGCCATCCAAAATATATTCCATATGCATAGATTAAATGTTTTTGTTATACATTGTTAGTGTTCAGAAAATGAAAGTAGTAGAGGAAAATATGTGTTATGCATACTATGATATTTCTTTAGTTTTTTCCTGTATATATTAATACGTTTATTTTACCTTAGAAAAATTGTAAATTGTTTTATATTATTAAAAATGATTTCTAGTTCACACACTTTTTATCTCCAATTTAAAATTATCGTCATATATGTTTTATTTTTATGCTATTGCACTCAGTGTTACTAAATATATATTTAATTACACTATACTCAATGTTAAACTTCTGTCTCTCTCTCTCTCATTTAGATATTCTACTTAATGTTAACAGACTTCACTTAACCCTTAAAGATATATTGTTGTTATTTGGCTACAATCCAGTTCAACTTAAATTTATTCCATAGATATTGCTTTTCCTAACACTTGTTGATAACATAGACAACACATCCTGTAGAAAAAAACACTTGACACGATTTTTGACGGATAAGTGATATACATATGTAGCTTTAGCCGATGATGGTATATTTGAATTGTTGATATTTGGTGTCAAGAAATATCTTCAAAATTAATGTTAAACTCTTTATTTTGACACACATAACGTAAATGGATACTCATATTTGTATTCCATTATAAATAGGGACGAACACGCACACAGACACAAGCGACATAGCGAAGAAAAAGGCGACGATTACATTGTGAAGAAGACAAGCAGACAAGAGAGAATAGCTGACGCTGACGTCTCTGGGAAACGGAATGCGAAATGTTCCTCATCCATATCGAAGTTGTGAATGTGGCCTGACGTGGAAGGGCCTGGCTGAAGAGATTGTCTGTTGGTTGTTGGATCTGGCAAGGCGTGGCTATTGGAACAGTGAGGGTCTATCTTGGTTTGGCGGGGAAAGTCCTGAAGTTAACTGAGTAGGATTAATTTGATTGGTCCATGGCACTGTGAGAGTAGGCACTCTTTGGCTGCACTGATGCTTTTGGGAAATGTAAAAGAGGAGAGGTCTAGAATCCAAACTGTGTGGGATTCAAGAAGGAATTTAAGTTTAAAAAGTTATGAAATAAAAAAATAAATATAGAGAATTTAGAAAAATACGAGTCACTCACCACACAGAGTGACTAAACTAATGTTGGGGGAATAGGAGTATGAGAGAATAGCAAAGAACTCTTGTTTTTTAAACTAGGCTGTGAAGGTCCGGGTTTTTTTTAACAAAGCCTGCTTGGTCAAAACTACCACCCCTTGTTTTTGATGCAAACTTTCTATTCGTTTTAAAACCCCTTTTTGTGGGTAGGCCAGTTAAAATAAATAAACCGAGTTCTAAAGGAATGGACCAAATATTTAAAAGTTACTAAAAATTATATTAGAAGAAATTATTACATTTATATATATATATATATGTATAGCCTTTGAATGTGGTGGGTGATATTGTTCTGAGTGCTACTTGGAAAAATATTTCCTAATTTCGAGTTTCCTATAAGTAAGTGATTTATCTAATATGAACAAATTCTCAGCTCTTTTCAGGTAATTTACTAAAGTTTTTAAATGATCAGTGTTTGATATTAAATTAAAAAATTTGATTGAATGTATGCCAGATTTTTGGGAAATACTATACGTTGCCAAAAGTCAAAGCACAACTTTTTTCAAAATAAATATAGTATATTAATACCTGGATTTTTTTCTTTCTTACATAACTCTTAATGCAACAAGTTTTTAAAATTGAAAAAAAAAATCAATTTAAGTGGGAATTATTCTATTTAATTTTAATAAATTACATTTAATTATTATGTTCAGTATTTAACTGTAAGAAATCAAATCATAAGAAACAATAATGGTAAAGCTGTTATAAATTATTCCGAAGAGCGAGAACCGAAAATAAAGGTGAAAAGAACCAGAAAATCAGATCCCTCACAACTGAAAACTTTTTAAAGCAAGACAGGTATAATGTATAAATTCTAACCAAAATTCACTAAGAAGGCATTCTCTCTCTAAATTGCATGCATAATTTTGCATCCAGAAGAAACAGAAATGACAGAAAAGTTGATTTATGGTTGTTGTCAAAAGAACCTTCAAAAAAGACGCTGATTTTTGCTTTCGAACATAATCAAATATCATTTGTGTATTGTATCCACAATTTACCACGATAAGCATAATTTAGGGATGATGGATTAGTGGTCACTTTGTTACTTCTTATCTATATTTAGAAGGGTGGAGCGGTGTATTGAAACAACATCAATTACATTAGAATCTTGAGCGAATCAATTATTTCTGTATTTTGATGGGTTATTAAACTGATTTATTTATGTTGAAGTCAGTATGGTTTGTTTCAAAATAAGCGTAGATATATAAAGAGAGATGTTCTTTTTAAAAGGTAGCTTCGTAAAGCTATTTTTTTTAAGTTTACAAAGAAAAATATTTGTATTCAGTAGGAATTTTTCCAATTTTGGTCTTCAATATCCATTCTGTAATATTAAATTGTTATCACATGCTTGGAGGATCAATATAATTCAATATAAGGAACAAAGTGATTTTTTGAATAAATATTTTATAGTATTTAAATTATTAATGAATAATGAAATATTTATGTGAATTAGGAGTTACACAATTTCAGATTCTATAAGTATTGATTATTTTTAATTATTTAATATGTTATACAACATCGTAAATAAATGTAAAATGCCATATCATATCAAATACTTTTTTATCTACTTATAACTTAACCTTAATTCATTAAGTTACTTATTTTCTAGAATACTTTTAATCAAATTACTATCGTAGGAATTTTTTAAAAAAAATATTGGATTAATAGCTTGGAAAATACGTAGCTATTTCTCAATTTGTAAGATTTAATTTTTATTAAGAGTTAGTTTTTACAAAAAAAAAAAAAATTCTTAAACTTGGACATTAGCAAATTAAAGTTAATTTGATAAAATCAAAAACTTGGGCAATAACTCCTCCTCACATTTTTCCATCAGCAAAGCATTTTTTTAAAATAAATAAATCTAATTCGAAACATGTTTTTTAAAAAAAAAATGTATAAGTATTTTTGAAAAATAAATTATTTTAAAAGTAACATTTAAAAAAGAGTGCTTATGAGAAAAGATAAGTCACATGAAATAGATTTAAAGTTTCTACTAAATTGTTTATCAACAGATTTATAATAATTTATCATACAGAAAACATGAGAAGATTTTCATGTCCAACGTGTAAAATTAATAATGCGAGTAAACTGTTTTACCATTGCCGCCTTTTGTTATATAAATATTCATATTATATTGAAGAATTATTTATGCTGAATATAAATAAGCTGCTTATTCAAGTTACAATTAATTTTACATGTTTTTTGTAAGAATTTATTTGACAAACTGGGCATTGTTATTTTTATTAATCTTCTTAAAATCCCTAATAACCCTTTCAAAAACATCTAAAAATGATTCATAGGAAAGCAATGTGATTAGAAAGCCTGTGCTTCATACAATAAACATATAATGATATACATCTTGTAAATATCTAAGCAAAATATATTTTTAAACTAAATTTTTGCTTCTTTAGAATAATACAAAACTTTTAATTAAAAATTTTAAACCATACTTATTTCCTTAATTTATCTATTGAATATTTTTTTAAAATTTATAACAAACATTTATTGACAAAATAAAGTTCACTATTTGTACTGTTCGTTTGATAGAAATCAAAGTTAGTCAAAGAGGATTAAACTGTTAAATGTTATTTTCATTTAAATTATTTTATGGGGAATTACTAGGAAGTAATAAGGTGAAATATTAATTTTCGAAAAATCAAAAATAAATAAGCTCTTTAAAATTCTTTTCCAAAGCTGCTTTTGTACGACTCCTCTTTCTCCTCGCATTTGTTTTGAAATAAAAGAGGAAATACATTGAAAACTTGGCTTGTGAATGTAAGAATTCAATCAACTGTATTATAATAGAATGTATGCAACTAAACTGTTTTAGTTTGATTTAATACAGAAGAAAATATCTTTCTGAAATTATAACAAGCGATTGTATTTGCATTTTAACTGACACAATATTCCAAACATTTTTTTTTCTCTTTTGCCATTATTCATAGAATAAAACAAATAAAACTTTAAATTTCACTCTGAATTACAAATAAATCTCTTAAGGAAATGGGATTTTGAACAAGTAAAAGAGAAAAATATATTAAATTCTAATTGAAATGTAAGGCTGGTGGGTGAGTGTTTATTAACTAAACAAAGGCTAATGGAGTCAGGTCTGGAATTTTTTAAATCTAGTCGGGGACGAGGAGGGCCCTTCGCCTCCCCCCTTTTCTAACCCCACCAACCAAAATTTAAGCCCAGACGTTTAAATCCTCAATTTTTTACACAGGGCTCTTGGGTATTTGGGATCAAACTCTGCTCGAAATGCCGACTACAAGTGACCTGCCCCGGCTACCCGGGTAAAAGTTGGGCGGGAATAGCCAAGTAATTATTGTCATGAAGTCATCCCCCTGAATATGTCGAGTTAAAGGCTCCTGATGTTTCTGAATACCCACTGCGTTGATGAGCTAATTCAGGTTAAATTTGTTAAGGCTTAAAAAATTTCACAAGGTGTGGGGAAAAGTTTTGGTTTGAAATTGAGGGGGGGTTCTTCTCCCTTCTTTGAGCGAATCGTCATTAACAGTTCGAGTGTAGCTTCAAAGTACGTCATGTATAAATAATTAATCCCATTGAAATTTTTATTCAGTTAAAAAGTATCATTATTAACTTAGGAAAAGTAAATAATTATACTGTTTAAATTTTTGAAAAAATCACAAAAAATAAATTAAACTAAAAACTAATCTAAAATGATGATTGATAAAAATGCAAATCAAATTATTTATTTGCCAATTACCGCATACAAAAACCAAATCAGCTTTCTAATCAAACACACTTTGTTCATTTGATACTGTGAATAAAATCTCCTATTAAATTCAATTTAGTCAAACAGTATTTTTTAAAACAAATTTCTCCAAACACTTCATTGTATAGAAATTTATAAAATTTAACCCACCTCCCCTCGTGATTTGAGCGGGGTATCAATTTCGTCCCCGATTACGGGCCACGTGAAAATCGCGGGCGGAGGGTTGTTTCTTTTCTTACCGATCCCCTTTCCCGTGTAGTTAAAAATCATTTAAAGTTTTTTTGCTGCAGAGTGTTCAGAATTTTTTTCACTTGCTTAAATATCCGACCGTTGGGAAACCCTGATTTTGGCCAAAAGGATAATTTTTTTTATATTTAGTGTCATTTAAATTTAAAAAACATGTATAAAATCGTTTTTAAAAACATTAAAAAAAAATATTTTAAAAAATATATTTTGGAAAAATTTTAATTAGAATAAGTTTTTTTCAAAAGTTCTCCTTTATAAAATGCTTCATAATAATAATATTTTTGTGTGTTGGGGGTTTCTTTTTAAAAGTAAAGATTTCTCCAGAGAATCTAACAGTTTTTAAAAAAATTAAATTATTTTCAAGTTTACCAATTCAAAAATTATGGCTTTTTTTTTTAAAATTTTTTCCCCCTTTAAAAGTAAAAAATGGATAAATCCTCTTCTAAGTTATATATTTCAAAATTTAGTTCGTCTCTGTACGGGGGTTCTATATACAGGCAAAAAAATTATTATAAGAAAAATTTTTTTAAAAAGGGAATGTTTTAAAAATTTATCGTTTGGGGTTTATTTTTTTTCAAAAATAATTTAAAATTTTTTTTTGTTATAAATTCTTTAAAAAAATTTTTTTGTTTTTTAATCTAAGTGACACTAAATTCTTTAATAATTTTAAAACTTTTCAAAAAACATTCCCGAAAATCGGTACTTTTAACCCCCCCTGATGAAAATGTGAATTGTAACATATGTAGATCAAGAATACATAAAAAAATCGCCCAGTATATTTCAGGATCGGATAGTATAAAAATTTCCCCCGAAGGGGGGGTTAATAAATAATTAAAATTTAAGTACTTAATCATTAATACTTAAGGGTAATTCAGTGGTTCCAAATGCTGTTGGTAACAGAAAATTGTAAAGTTTATAGACAACTGCGATGCTACTAATAAATTCATATTCAAATGAAATTTTGCAGTAAATATTCAATTTTTAGGTTTTCATAACATGTGAAATATTTTTCAAAGATAAAATTTAATTTCAGTCCACAGAGGGAATTTTCAAATATCTATATAATATAAATTCAAACATTTGTCCAAATATGAACTAATTTAAAAAATTTTATAACAGCAATAGATACAATTTCTGATAATGAGTTATTTAATTAACATGAAAGGATTATTAGGTTTATTGAAAAAAAAAGCAATAATAATATTACTGAATAAATTTCCTCTTGTTATATCTATGAGAACAGCTTATGGTTCTGGTAAGATAATATGCTTTTAAAAAAAAATAAAGCTGTCATTGATTCCGTTATGCAACATGATTTTTAAAATTACTAAAAATTTTTTGATTACTATATACTTGTATTTAAAATATTATCATATTTCCCTCGAATTTGTTAGTTTAACATGATGAGTGACATGGCCTTTACCTAAAAAGGAAATTTATAATTTACTTAAAATGCTAAAAAGAAAAATGCGCATGTTGAACAATTTTAAATTTTTGGAATGCAATACTATTTAATAGTATTTGAATTAAAATTAAAGGGGGGCTAAAATGACAGCTCTACTTCCCTCAGGGCACTCCCTTCTTTGGGGGAGTACGGGTGTCCAAAACCCGAGGTGCCCTAGTGATCTTTTCCTTTTTTTCCCAAGGGTTTCGTCTTTGCTAAACACGGGTGTCACAAACCCGGGGGGACCCCAGTGATCCTTCTCTATTTTCGGCCCCTTCTTGCCATTCAAATTTCCCTTTTCTTCCTTTTACGTCAGACCACAAATCAATATTCTTTAAGATGTACATGATTAAATCGTTGTACTATGTATTTTTAAAAATATTTTGATTTACCTTTTTTTATTGAGTTTTTTTGTTTTTTTGATATTTTTTTTTAATACTTTAATTATGTTGCTTTATTTGTTTTCGATAACACCATTGGTTGGGGCCCAAACCCCCCCTGTTTGCCGTGTGCGGCGTCCCCTAAGGAGGAAAATGGTGCCTGGTAATACCTTTGGACGCCCCTGTGACAGGGGAGGCGGAGTGAGCCTGCTCCTGTCAATCGGTTGGCCCCTTCGGTGTCCCCGAAGGGAAAACCCGGGAGGGTTAGTGCGCAGATAAGGGGTGTCGGGTTTACCCGTTGGATCCTCACCCTGGACTATCACTGTATTCTGGGGGACTCTGGGGGACCTGGTAGCCCGTGTCTGGTATTTGTAGATGACCGGCATACTGCCCTCTTGTTGGATTCGTGGTGGTTGAGGCCAAAAAACGAAGTTGCATACGCGTTTTTTTGGATAATGCTGCTTTCCGGGAAATTATTACCCACTCTCAACGTCGATCAAATTTTACAACATACCAGATTCTTTCTACTTTTACTTCAAAAATTTTAAATTCCCCAAAAGTCACCTTTTTTCTGTTCACAAAGCCCTTTTGGGAAAAGGTGGTAAATCGAAATTGTAAAAAAAGCTTACGTTCCCGGGGAAACTACTCATTGAAAAGAACCGCTATCAAACAAAAAAAATTTCTGCTCATGAAATCTTTCTAGATTTCCATAACGAACTCCGCACAAATCCCCCTTTAAATTTTAGCCGAGGTGAATTTTTTGAACCTGACCTGTTGAGATTTTTAGGCTGAAATCCTTGAGGGGTTTTCAGATAAGGGGGAACTCAGGTCAGGAGAATCCAAAAAAAAGAAGACTCTCAATTTCTCCCACAAAACGTTTAATTTTTAAAATTTAATAATCCAAAACTACCAAACACAAAAAAGCCGGTTATTTAAATTGTAAATCCGTCCCCACACACCGAACCCTCGGCTGTTTCAAATGCCCGAGGTTCGGTCACTCTCAAAATTCCTGTCAGGGGAATTTCGTGCTTTAGATGTGCATGTGTTGGCCTTCCACAGATTCAGTCTGGTGCAGAAATGCGTCAATTTTTCACATTCTCATTCCTCCGACTCAAAACTTTTCCAAATGGAAAACTGAAAAGGAAATTAAAGTCATTAAAGTAATAGAAATATACGGGCCCGAAAATTAATTCCCCCAGTTATCTCAAACTTACGAAGTTGCCAAACCCTCAATTACTACCGACAACAAAACGTGAAAATTTTAAAAAAATCAAGTGCCCGCCTTTACAATTGCTTCCACCCTATCATCCATACCTCAGCCAATATCCCTTCAATTCCTTCAGTTTCCACTTCGTCGTCTACCACTCAAGTAAACCTCTTGCCTTTCAATCTTCAATAAAACGAAACCCCAAAATCTCGATTACCTGAACCCATTTCTGCTTTTGCCCCCACAATATCCTGAATACCCTTCCTCATCTTTATCAACTGGGAAAGAACCCAATTCCTACAACTTCTAATAAATTCGCCCCCAACTAAAGTTCAACCCTCAGTTCCTTTATCAGAGTCTGAAAATACTACCAAAAAAACGAAAATTTTTAATGCATCTAAATCCCAAAATGTTAAACAAATTCAAAAAATAGAAAAAAAAAGCCCCGGGACGAAATTCAAAAATTGAATCCAAAATGGCTCCACATAAACCCAAAAAATCAGCACCTACGGAAGACTTACTTATGCATGACGTGGAGGAGGAACTTGAGCTAGATCCTACGGATAAATTCGCACATAAAAAATGTTTTATAAACAATCCTGACAATTATTTACGCACGTTAACTCCAGCCCGATTCAAGAAAAATAAAAGCTAATTTTTTGATAAATTGTACTATCTAACTTTGTTTTAAACTAACATGTTCCATTCGTCTTTTTCTATTTTTTTATTTTAAGATATAATCTGAGTGGTGGGGGAAAACCCACCAAATTTTTTCTTTAATTACTTGAAAACGATTTTATGTGATTTAAAATTTTAACTTTTTAAAACTGTTTTGTCATTATTTTTTAATATTTTATAAAACATTTTAAGTTTTTTAACAAATGTTTGGCGCAACATAGGCAAAAATGGCTCTTGCGCCATAAAACCCTACACTCACTCACAGCTCTACTTAACATGTACTTAAAGCAACACGAGGGTTACTGGACAGAGACTTCGTATTTTTGAGTGTTGGTCAATTCAGAAGGTTTCTGACACTTTCTTTTTTTTTTTATTGGCTATGGCGTATTGGGTACGAAAACACACAGTCATGCTATTATATATATATATATATATATATATATATATATATATATATATATATAGTTTTATTTACAGGAACATATTAAATCGCCATCTTACACTCAGAGCACGTTTTTGCTCTGTGCTTCCAGCCGGGAACCTAAAACGGTCTTTGCGTATGTCCTTTAGAGAAATCTGTCTCGGAACGTAGGGGAAATGGATTCTTGGATACCCTTCTCCTATATATTCTCAGGCAGAAACTCTATCCCCTCTTGGTCTCTGACTTCATCAACTGGTTTCGGAATAATGTTCGCTACATGGCTTACATCCCTTCCCCACTGTTGCTTCCTTTGTCTTTGAGTGTAAAAGTGTTGGGTAAGGGAGAGGGGTGGATATGATGACTCTTCCCTTTCGTCACCAGTTTCTTCTCTAGCCATGCCTATTGGCTATATTTCAGGATCCTGTGGCTATTTCTTCCCTCTGGCCTATGCATGTGTCTGTTTTCTCTTGCTGTCTTTCCTAAAATATAGTACATAAAAAAACTTTTTTTAGACCTTCGCTCTCTTTTAACTTGCATTCCTCCCTTCCTTGTTTTGTATTCCATTATAGGATTGGTATCCCACGGTATCCTATTTCTTTTCAAGGACTTTCCAGTCTTATTAAAGAGACAGCATCTGCGCGTTTGTTTTAAAGTATTAACATTGTTATTTTTGGCATTAATCATATTTGGTATCCGGTGACAGGCCCTCTTTGTAAAGTACTTATACTGTATTTTATATTCTCCCTCCTATTCTCAAGAATTTTGGGGAGCGTTCCTCATTCTGGACAATTCTGTACATGCATGTGTATTTCGTTTCATATATAAATGGAGTATTTTCTCGGAGGATCTGTTCGCAGCTCGAAACCATTTGGGTGAGCTCGATTCTCCATAGTAAGTAAGTAAGAGGACGACACCCCACTATCCCCAACACGTTAATGTGAGGACACTGAGCCCCGAAAGATGTAACGTACATCAGCTCCTCAACACGGCAGGTCGTTAACGGTACTGTATTAAAATAAAATAAACAATAGAAAAATTTAATGTAATTGGGACATTTATGTGATTGAGACATTTTTACTTGAGCATTTTTTTTAAACATACAGCCAAAACTATTTATATTCGATTTTTTTTACAAAATTTTAACGTGGTTCAGTATATAGAATAATGTTGTATATTTTTTTTTTACTTAAATTAGACCATTTTATACAATTTTTTTTTCTCTAATCTATGTGTGTGAAGTATTCGAAAAAACTCTAGAAAACCTCGAATAGAAAATTAAGTTGTTACTTACGTTGTTGTTCAGCGATAAGTGGATTTTTATCGTAAATGTATTTATTGGTTCAAGTTGTGACATACACCAACTTTAAAGTTTAGATACACAGATGTTAAACATAAAATCGTTTACTGCAATAAGTTTATCGAAAATAATCTTTCTAGAAATTAGACGATGTTTTTATTCCTGAAATTTTAAATTTCAATGTCATTTTTAAACTTTAACATTGCAAGATTGTTTATTATTACCATAGAGCATTTAAAATCAAGAATATATTAACAACTTTATGTAAAAGTTACATTTACAGAATAATAATCAAGAATTCATTTCTCACGTCTCTTTTTTAAAATCTTTTGTCAATACATTTCATCGCAGAGCATTGCCTTTCACATTGACCCAAATTTATACAGATTAATCGAAATATAGCAATCTAACGCTAGTTAAATTTAAGGTTGTTCTAAGTTAATAATTTTTTTTTTTGGATGAAAATTGAAAAGGTATTTTCTTATGGGATATAATCTACCTGCATGTCAAAAGCTTAAAATGTAATTTATACTATGAAATATTGTCACGTAGATTAAATTAATATGGTAATTCGATACTCAAATAAAATGACAACAACTCTTACTAGACACAACTCAAGGTTTTACTCTACAAACTGAATATTTCCTTTCCTTATATATATATTATCATCGAAAGTTCCAGAACTTTCCATAATTATAATGACAGTTAACTTGTATATATACAAATACAATAAAAATAAAAGCACGAGAGAAAGAAATAATTACAATTAATTAAAAAAAATAAGCGGGTGAGACAAAAATTAAAGTTAAAATACAAAGAAAACAAAAGAAGATATTTTTGGCAAGTCACCCGCAACCGGACACGTGAGTCCATGTCCATGGCAACGGAAGTGAACTATTTTTTTCGCTACAATATATCTCAGAAAATATTTTAAGGATATTTATAAAATTCAGATATATTTAGGAATAAGGGCCAGATATAATGTATCTGATTCCACGAAAGAGGTAGGAGTTAATGACGCTAATTGTGGTGCCGAAGTGCCCAAGTTCGAATTCTGGAGAAGTCATGGATGTTCGTAAGAGGTATAATTTCTGGGCAGCATGGAAAACTCTAAATATTCAGTGAGCCGAAAGTCATATGGAGTGTTTGGTGGACATTCCTGAACCACCTTCAGGGTGTTCTATCTGAGAAATGTGGTGGGAGGGAGCAAAATCATCTTGTCACCAGCTTGGTACACAAGGCCGAGGACAAAACAGACATAATATAGCCATCCCTGCCACAATGGATTTCGTGGGGCTCGATCAGGTATTGCTGTCAATAAATAACAAAATAAAATCCTCGAAACCTTAAAATTGCATCATGTATATGACCCAAATCAAAATACTGTAAGATTTTCTGTATGTCTTAAATTTCGCGTTGTATTATTATAATGTTTAAAAGAAATAGGCGCGCGTTTTATGGATTTTCTCCATTATATTTTCGAATCAAACACATAAAAAGCCAAATCCCTTTCTATGTTTCATTCCCTTCTTTATGAAACCGGTGCGTATACATTCGATTCCCCATTCAGCCTTCTCTAATTCAATCCCTCCCGGAACAATGCACTCATTGAACAATCGGCTTTTATCATGCGTACTTCCAGGTACTTACCTTTCCGCTAGGGATCCATTAAAATCGCAAACCTGACTAAAATTTCATTCGCGGGTCAGATTTGAGATCGAGAGGTACATTTTCCCGATACTTTATGTTACCCTTTAGAATCAATACTCGAGGCACCGCATTAACAAATGGAACGCAGATTCAATTTCTCTGTTTATTCGAAAAACATTTTGCTAATGCTGAAATGAAAAAGAAGAAGTGAAATAAAAATCGAACACTAAAGGTAGATCAATAGGTAACCAGATAGGCAAAGAGTTATTCTTTCCGTCTTTCTTGAGTTGGTTGTTGAAAAGGTGTTTACCGAAACGGCCTGAGTTATTGAGTCCGGGAAGAAATGTTTGTCTGCTAATTTAGAAAAGGTTTGTTTTTATCTGTTTTGTATTCCAGGAATGTTCGCGATGTTCTTTTTGTTCTTCCTCCATCACTAGTCGGTATTTGTATCACGTTGCAAGGTTGGTTAGTGATAAAATCCAATTACTGATTAAGTCTTCTACTCTCTTAAAGCGTTTTCCTTCGACGTGGAATATTTATTCCTTTTCGCATAATGCCACAGCGATTAATGAGAATGAATGAATAAATATTAAAATGTCTGGAGAAAACTACGTTACCTATGGGAAGAAGAGAATTTTCGGGTGATTTAGGCCTAATTTCATTGAAGATAAGGGCTTGGAATTGAAGAAATTCAATAATGAGAAACACATAATAATGCATAAATTCTTCTAATTAGGAATTGCAATATCGGACAAAATGTTCAATACCGGTATTAGGTATATTTTAGGTCTTAATACCAGGATATACCGGTTTTAATATCGGTAATAAAAATTTTAGAAAAAGGAAGAAAACACAGGTGTTTCTTTGTTTTATTTGCCAGTTTTATTAAAGAGTATAAATCTCACAAAAAATAATATGTAACTTATAAATTATAACAGATATTAAATTATATGTATTAAAGAAACACAAAAAAGTAAAGGAACATCTTATTTATTTAAATCACAAAAAAAGTGTAAATATCACTATTCAGTCAGTGGTTTTCATCATATAAATCATGAAACAAAACCGAAGCATTATCAACTGATTTTTTTTGTTCTTTAAAGTTATATTCTTATTAATTATTATGGGTTATTATTTATGAGTACATATATAATAAATATGAAAAAAATATTTTGAACCCTAAGTATGATATGCAAATACAATGTAAATAACAAAATCATCAATTTAAAAAAATATCGAAATATTACGCACTTTCTTAGCACTTACACCCTTGTTTTCACAGATACGAATATCAAACTATAACTCCTGTGCATGTGCAGTATCTCTCTAAGCTACAACAGGATAGTTTTGGCCCACCTCCTTGGATGATTCACATATTTTATCACTTCTCTTAATATTGTACAATGCAACTTTGTATTCAGAGTCTAAATAATTTCACCCGTTAGGGGGACATAAAAACAAAAACGCATACTATTTTGCTATATTGGCGATCCCTGAACACATATAATGGAGAAAATTTAAAACATTTCTTGTAAATACCGAAAAAACAGTATTTAAATTTGTGAATACCGGTATTACAAAATTGTACAAATGGCTCAAATACTGGTTTTTGATATCCCGGTATACCTGTATCTCAATCCCTACTTCTAATAAATAGTAAAGAATAGCAAACTATAAACTTAAAAAATAATATACTTTACTGTTAAAAATAATCAGTGTGGAATATATCAAATATAATCAAAACAAATTTTAAGAAATTCTATCTAATTATCTATATTAAATAATTACAAACAATCCTCTCTGTGTGTCTGTATGTATGTGTATACATATGCGTATATATACATATACCGTTATTACTCGAGTCTAAGTCGGACCGCAAATTCTCAAAATGTTTTTGTAGAAAAATGTTGTCATCGATTCTAAGACGCACCCCCAATTTTCTACACTTTTTTCAGAAAAATAAAAAAAAATGTAATAAAGTTTGAACACTATCCGATACTCCAGACATTTAAAAATAAAATACTTGGAAATAATAAGAAGTTAATAATTAATTCATTTTACCAGTATTGAAAACTTTCAAATACATATATATATGAACTTATAATTACTCTAATTGGAACCATATATCGAAAATGATTCGCCACTCCCATTTTTACGGCTGATTAAGGAACTGGTGCCATTTATCCACACGGTGTCGCCTTCTGTGCCATCCGATGCATTTGGTATGCAACAGTTTTTTAAAGAATGTATTGTTGAACAATGTAAACGAATTATTAAGGACCTCTGAACACTTACAAGTGAAAATTATATCATTTTGTTTACGCCATCAACGTATATTTGCTAACATCCGTGTCGAATTTTCAGTGTCCGCTGTTCTGTTTCCGTTCTTCTTCTTTTTTTTTTTTGCCTGTAAAATTGCCTTTTGTTTTTATACTTGTGTCATAGTGAACTCGTCTTGATGCTATTAACAATACCTGTGTTATTTAAGATATCAAGAGGAAGCGTGTGCAATAAAAACAGCAACATATATATTCCTAAATACGATTTGACAACGATGTTTAGGATAAACTGAATACAAGACAAAAACTTCGGAATGGGATAATCGCATCAATGCGAAATTTGTAGAATGGACCCAGTAACTTTTTTGAAAAGGGTGGAAAGTGAACTGCTTTGTTCAACAGAGGTTTTGCCTTCGATTCTAAAGAAGCGCACCCGGTCTTTAATAGCAATAACCTGGAAAAGTAGTACTTGAAACTGAATTCCAGAAAAATACACAGGTATGAAATAATGAACTGGAATAAACAGGGTTTATAAATATAAATATCAAAAGACAATAGAGGTAATAAAAAATATATAATACACACTAGGTTTTGCATTTGGCAGCCAACTAGAGACTAGTTGGGTGCTTAAGCATAATTTCGAGGCCAAAAGCTATTTCCCTACATTTTCAAAACTACTGGGGACAGGAGAGAAAGGTGTGCAAGAATATGATTCTATAAACGCTGAAGCATTATAAACATAGTACTAGACAAATAGTACTTGAGGTACTATGTTAATTTAATATGCTTAAAACCAAATTACAAAAGAATTGGGGTGCCATGCTTAAGCCAAAGAAACCAGTCCTAAGTAAAATTGTTGGGTTTTTAAGGGAATTGGAAACCTCTCTCTCTCTCTCTACTGACATGATGTTAAATTGGCTGTTTTCGATGTACCTTTTCTCAAGAATATAATTTGCTTATGTACATGCTTGACAATACAAATTAAGTACACTCAAATTCTTGCAAGAGGCTAGGGCTGCCTTGGCTGTTTTGAATTTTTTAATAATTTATGAAGCAATTTTATCAAACATTGCCGAAATTTGGGCCTATTTTTCACATAAAAATTCGTAAAAATAAATTTTTCAGATTTTTACCAAGCTCATTTCTAGGTATACATTAGCCAGTGTAATATAATACAAAAAATTTACTTGTGCGATAACGAAAGTATTTCTCGGGAAGGTGCATCCGAACATCAAAAATTTACATTTTGAGGATAAATTGATTTTAATATATGCAGTGAGGCTTCTAATCGGCTAGTAAAAAAAAGTGTTAATTTTATAAACAAAAAGATAAATGTTTTGGGTTTATATCCGAAGACGCGCTCCTTTTTGACTAAAATGAAGTACTTTGTCTACTTTTCTCGTCAAGTACAAATAGGCGTGGCCAGTTTAAACGGTGACCCAAAAGAAATATAGCTTTAGGGGGCTTCTAATTACCCTGAAGAGTTGCCAAACCAAGGTATTTTTGAGGTTTAAAATCTATACAATTTGAAAATGTAAGAATCTCCAGCATCAAATAACTAAGATTTTGGCACCGACTGGCCTTAAAGAAGTCTTTATAACAACAAAGAACACATAAAAAATAAAGAAGTTCCACCATTTTGAAGCAGTATTACATATAAGGAAAAACTGATAAAAATATAATTATATAAATCAAAATATAATTATATTTACGAACTCTCCAACCTCCCACAAAATTGTTAAAGAATTTATTGCTGCTATATAACCAGAAGAGACTTACCATTTGCATACGCTCGAACCCCCTCACTCAAAGTCTTCTAACAGTGCATGATAAAAATAGCATGCATGTTGTTTTTACGTCATAAGAAGGCAGAGCTCAAGGAACTTAACAGTTTTATTAAATAATCTTATATAAATGAGTAATTAATTTAATTACACATATATATTTTGTTCGTACCTTTAAAATGCCTAGTAAACACTTGATTTGCTTCAAATGGGAAATAAAATATAATATAGTCACTATAATTGGTTATTTCAAAGCAGTAAAAGTTTGAAAAAATGAGTACATTTTATGATGAATTTTTCTTATGAGTTTATAAACAGATTTTTTTTAAATGATGTAAATGTTCTTCCTATTCTCCCTTCTTGTTGTTACTTCTTCACGAATGGACGGAAATTTTCATTAGAACGGCTTGTTTGGCAAATAGACCTTAGAAGATAAAATTTCGTCTGCATGTACATTTAAATAACGGTTCGTATGTTTTTTACAAGGAATGTTAATCATACTTTGCGTAATGTTAAGAATATACATGTTTAAAATTTAGTGAGTAAAAATTACAAATAACCAAAAAAAATAGTTCCCAGATAATTATGAAACACTTTTTGGATTCTTAGCTTTTGCAACTTATTTGCTCACTCGTACAGACAAAACATTGTCTAGACATTTTAAACAATGTGTGTATATAGAATAAAAAGGCGCAATATACATAATTAAAACCAAACCGCATACCGAGGCTTTAACATGTACATAAACTCTTTTAAGAAATTGCAGCGTAAATCAATAGTTATCTGGTTATTTTTTATGATACTATGAGTTGCCATAAAATATTAAATCTACTTAAGAAAAAAAGACGAAAAAAAAATTTCAAAAACACATTGTTAAAAATAATTTTTAAAACATGTACTTCGAGTCCTTTTTAAAACAATAGAGCCACTAATTAGAAATAATTAGTTTCAGTGATTTTTTCTGTCCGTCGTTTTAAAGAATAATCATTAATACATATCTAGTAATGAATCTCAGAAAAAGGTTTGAAAAGTTGTTTCCAATAACGAGCATGATGAAAATTTTCCAATTTTAAGCTTGCACTGCGTGCTTTAAATTTACCTGTTATTTTATTATATTATTTATGTGCAATATGTATGGCACACAAAAATAGAAAAGTACCAAAACTTCAAAATCATAAAGCTAATTTTATTTAAACATCAGTTAATTTTAAACCAAATACTCCATGTGTGGATCGTATTTCTTATAGAAAAAATATTCATTGTTTATTCAACGAATATTTAATTTTGTTGTTTCATGTCTTCCTGGTCCAAATTCCTAGATCTGAATTGGAGTCAGTACCGTGTCCTTAATAGTTCCACTCCGGTGGCGTAACGTACACCCCACAACCCCACGTTGCGGGGAATTTAATTCAGGGGACCCAAAGCCTGACTGCCGCCAAATACCTACCCTTTGTAAAGTCCAACTTAGGGGCCCAAAATCTGACTTTCAGGGGGATCCAAAGGTTTTCCCTTACACCACTGGCTCCACTATAGTAAGTCCTCCGCACTTCACATCTGCCTTACATAAGAGACAATACAGTCAATGACATGAATAGGAGAAGCACGACAGGAACAAGGACAAGAGGAAAAGTCTTTTCCTTATCGACGAACTTCAGGCTCCAACCACTAGGTAGCCGGATGTGACCACCATGCAGACTGGTTATTGCAGTCAGTGTATTTCTGGTACCTACCGACTGTAGGGACAGATCAGGATGATTTCCAGCATACCAGTCATGTGTGGTAGGGACTCTTCAAATAGTATTTAATTTTTAGCCCTTTAAATAAAACATACTTCGGACGCAAATAAGTTACCAAGAGGTTGCAGAAGGAAGTGAATTTCTGTCATTCAAGAAGGATCCTCTAATCGTTTCAGTTTAACATATGAGATCCCATTCAATGCAAACTCTACTTTTCAGTGAAAGTGTAACAATTTTGGAAACAATTTTTTGACCAATTCTTTCTAGAATCTTCGGGAATTTTTTTTAAGTATTGGATTGAAAATCTGTCAAACTATATATGTTTCGCTGGTTTCAAAATGGAGGGCCGAAATTTAAAGCCAACTTTATTTCATCTTTAAGGCTACACAGTACCCTTTTTCAAAAAAAAAATTTTGGAGACACTTACAGTAAAAGTCATTGATGTTTTATATTTAGATTACATTATTAAGCTGATTCTGTAAGTAAAAAGTCAGTTTGAGTAGCCATTATTTTACAATTTTTAAAAATTAGGAATTTTTTGAGGTTTTCTCAAACTCTTATACAAAATACTTTCCAATTTTAAAATGTTTTCAGTCATTTTAAGTTATTTTTTATTTCTTAGTTATATTACTGCAAACAAAATTTAGTATAGTTTGCGAAGAAATCAATCAGAAGCATCAATCAATATGAATTAAAGTAACTTTGACTATAATCAGAAGAAATTCTAAGCTTTGAATTTTGAGATTTACTAAAATAAACGGAGCGCAAAACTTTGGTAAATTTGAAGAAGGGACAACTAAATATAATTAACTAAATTTGTCGAAGTTTCGAAATCCCACAATCTGTATCTTCTTACAAAAATCAAGTTAAATTTTTAAATTATTCTATTTACTTTATGAACCTTTACACTGTTATTTTTATTTAAACAAAGTTTGCGTCTATCTACTAAAACGTTTGAGTCAATAAGAATATAATTATTCCACATTTTTAATTTTTATAGAATACGAATTAACTAATTTTATACTTTGTAGACGAGTTACAATCAGTATGCATATTAAATAATTGTATGCCATGAATAAAGCTTGAACGGTTAAGAGCTAATTTAAGGTATCCGACTACGTTCGGAACCATGATTTTAAAAAAGTGCATAAATGTATAATTTACACCCAAGTATTTAGTGTCACTTATATTGAATACATGTATAAAGTATTTTTAAGGAAAAATTATGACAAAAAAAATTATTTAAATACAATGTTGGGCAAAAAAACTTAGAATATTACTTTTTCCAAATGTTCTCCTTTTGTAAAAATAAACTTCTATTGTATTAATATTTTTGCCTGTATGTAGCTCAGACACTCTGTACTTTAAGAGGCTGCTTTATGATTTTTTGAAAAATTCAATTATTTTCAGAGTTACAACCATTTTGAAATATAGTATCGGCGTATTTTCTTAAAATTTGTCGCCTTCTGTTTTGTAAAAACAGCGGATACGGCTAATTTCAGGCTATGCATTCAAAAATTCTAGTTTGACTCTGTAAAGAGGTCTGGGCATATACAGGCAAAATATTAATACAATAGAAGCATTATTTACCAAAAGAGACCATTTGGAAAAAAGGTTATTCTAAGTTAATTTTTGCCAAAATAATATTCAATATTTAAAATTTTTTGTCATATATGTCCCTTGAAACAATTTATACACTTATATTCTAATCCTCGTGACGCCTAAATATTATAAATGTATCATTTACGCACGCAAAATCACGGTTCCGAACGTAGTCGGATACTTTAAATCAAGCTAAGTAGTTAAGCTTATGCGCACATTTTAGAAAAGAAAAATATATATACGACATACTTTATTTTTACTACAAACCCCATATATATATATATACTCTTTTCACACTATATTTTTATTTTTTACTATTTCTCTTATTGGATATGTTATCTTAGTAGAAATAAATGTAAACATTTTTAAAAGATCCAAAAACTGTTTAATGCCAGAGAAAAATTGACGAATGAAAAAAATCAATACGCCAACTGCAAATTAATTAAAGAAGCGGCAATTGTTTTTGAAAATGACTGATAAATTAAGTGACACAAAAGAAAGAAATTCTAAGTTTATTGTTAGCACTGAAACTTTGATTCCTGTGTGCTTCCTTTTCCATATTTACTTCAGAGAAAGCATTATACACTCTTCTAATTTAACTGTTTTATAATTAGTTGGATACTTTTTTGAAAAGGGAAATAATAATAAAAAAAAAAAAATAAATAAAAATCACTTATTTTCACTGCATATATAAATGCTCGCAAATCTCTCTCTCTCTATACATATATGTGTGTGTGTGTAATAATTTCCTCCAGTATCCGAAGACTAAAAAGAGTTAATTAAAAATTAACTCTTTTTTTTAAACAAGCGTTAAGTAACTTTTAATTCTTTGGTTCAAAACTAACGTCTTAATCTTAATTGTAATCAAATGAAACATTGCATCAGAAAGTCTCGTTCCCACCTGTTCCAATCAATCATATCTTTTATTACAAAGGAGTCAGGTGATATTCACTGACGGTATAAAAGCGAATGTCTTTTGTGCTCAACCCGCTTTGTCTCTTTGTTATTAGCTACATGATCGTCGCTGCTTTTTGTGCTTTATTTGTGTGAGTGCGGCCTATTTACTTAATTATTCCAAATATGTTAAACTTCATATTTTTGTGTACTTGTTGAAATATCCTACTGCTTCAAATAAGTAAAAGTAAAAAGTACCAAATCTCCTCAATATTGCTACGACTGCAACACAAAAATAATATTTAATAACCAAGAAAAAATCTACTCGGCAGAGGGTATTTCATATATACCTATAAAATCCGACCAATAACAAGCACCTATACTTTCAAGCTGTAATTTTTAGTTTTCAGATATATTCGCCCGTATAACGTGCGCCATATTTTTACGAAAAAGAACCCATAGTGTTCATGTGCAATATTCTTATGTTTGAAGTTATTTATTTGAGGTATTATTCCAACCTCTAGAAAAAAAAATAGCATACTTCTAGAACTACAACCCTTTAAGTTCACAAGAAATGTCATTTCTTTTAAATAAGCAGTATTTTGATCTTTGTAGAAATTAAATTTTTTTTTATTCTCATATAACGCGCACCCGCCGTATAACGCTCACCCATAAATTTCTATCTTTTTTTTTTGTTTAAAGTGCGTGTTATAGGCCGGATTTAACCGTAATTTATTCAAACATTTTCGCAATTTGATCTATTTTATTTTTAAATTATTATTGATAATGTAGAGCAGGAATGGGCATTCAGTCGATCGCGATTGACCGATAGACCACCAACACATTCTGGGGTGATCGCTATTTCTAAGACCACAGACGCTCATATTGAAAGAAACTAATTTGTGAAACAACGACGCCAGCTAGACTTGAGAATCGGTTTTTCACAAGCAATGCGACTGCATTTACTTAAGCAAATGATTCGCGAGCGCGATAAATATATATACGACACTTGTGTCTTCATTGGAAACGTGCAATGAAGCTTAATACGTTCACGGTCACTAAAGAGGAAAAAAGCGACTACTGCGATGGCAGCCGTAAAATAAATATTTCCCCACACGCCGACTAAAAGGAAAATAATGACGATGACCAATTCTTCACGCTATATCACGGGATTAGCCTCTGGAGTCAATGTCATATCCTATGATGGCTCGTTAATTGACATCGAATCATTGCTGGTGCATACGTCTTATCAGATTCATCGGCATGTTCTCTGTTCAATGTAATGGATACACTCCACGGTCCAGTCGCTGCTTGTAGTTCTTCAAGAATTGAACTTGACAATTTTGTGTTACTTGTGTTTCTGTTGTAAAAATAGTAATCAGTCATATTTAAAAAAAAAGTGTACAATGTCATAAACAAGTGTGTGTGGTGTTAAGAAAATAAAAAATATAATTTTAATACCAAATGGAAAAACCTACGCCACTGGGGGAACCACAACACCTTAAAAACATTAGGAGAAGACCCTGGAAAATTCCAACCATCCTTGATGACCAAAATCTGTACAGATTTCAGTTTCTTTCTTGTTGTTTATCTACCGCTTTAAGAAAACTCCAAAAACAAAATAGCAGTTTGCTTTCCCACTAATCTCCCTGCCATTGTGCTCGTAAAAATTCTTCTAAAATAGGGAGAAAAAAAAATTCGAACCGAACTCGCTGATTTTTACTGAAACTGCGATGTACTCGTCATTGAATTCAAAAGCCAAGTAATGAGAGATTAAAAGTTTTTGTGTGGCGTTTGTAAAGGTGGACCATGCAAGTAGCTTAAATAAACAAAACCAGCTTTTGTAGCAGGCCATTCCGAGGTTATTTAAAAGTCAAGTTAGATTTCTTTCTACGAAACTATTGAAGCCACATCTCTTTCCTTTACACTCCTCTTAAATTTTGCCTACGCTGCTGGTGTGTTCCATATTTTGCTCATTCCTAAAAGGGAATTATTTTCGTGGTAAGCGATTTTAATTTCGTGTTATGAGAAAAAAAATGCATGAAAAACACGCAGTAGTTAGTCGAAACCGTTTTATCATTTTGTGTTAACCGATATTTCGTCTTATGCGTTATATATACACTGCAGTGGCCACCGTAAATACAACACCAAGAAAGACAAGAGATAGCACAACAAAATTTATTTTGTAGATAACATGTTGACCAAGTATCAAATGATTAAATCTATACACTTCTGTGAAGTGTGGTTCCTGCCAGAATCAGTAGCCAGAGTAGCCGCCATTGTTGGAGACCACCATTGCCTCACGCCTCGGCATTGATTAAAAGAGACTTTGGATATGCTCTTGGGGTACAGCAGACCAAGCAGCTTCCGCACGTTGCCAAAGTTGATCTGGTGTGGCAGCTGAGGGTGTAGTTTGGGTCAATCGTTGAGCAACCATGGACCACATGTCTTCTATTGGAGAAAGATAAGGAGAGCGAGTTGGCCAGGGAAGCAATTAAATCTGGTGATTGACGAACAACCTTTAGTCAAGGAGTGCCACGTGTGGTCACGCATTATCTTGCTGAAATCTGGTTGTGGCCAAGCCCTGAAGGTAAGGAAGGAAGCTTCCTTCAGGTTGTTGCATTTACAGTGGCCAGCAGTAAATATATGTATATATATATGTATTTTAATTATTTCTTATAATAATATAATAATAAAATAATGGGTAAACATTCATCTAAACTTTTAATTTGTGTTAAAAGTCAGACGTTTAATTTGGTGAATCTTTAAGACTATGAATGAAAAAATTAAATTTGTTATACTGAAGGATTTTGTTGAATGTTTGTTACACGTGCGTAAAAAACTTTCCCAGTGTGTGTGCGTCTCAATATCTTATATTCAATTTAAAGATTTAGATTGCAACCGAGTTATATACAGAATGTTTTTTTAATCTGAGACTATTCAGATAATTTTTAATCTGATCTAAAAAAACACAATGACACTAAACTTGGTATTGTGAGTAAAAACTGCAGGGGAAGTAAAATCTCGTCAAAAATTGTATTTCAAAAATCACCGATAGGAGTATTAATGGTGCTTTTCCAACTTACCAAACCGAAACTCAGCATAAAACACTGGTGTTAAAGCAAGTTCGAAATCTATGCTTTCACTAGCTACAACTGTACTAGTAATTTGATATTTAAAAACATGTAGGCAGCACCGAAGAATATTCTCAGCTGAGTGAGCCTGTTTAAGTGAATATGTGTCTCAAATTACCAAGATGCGTATTTTTGGCAAAGTTATATTACCTTAATCACACATACAACTCTGCGTCAGCTTAGAACTAGACAGAAGCTATTTAAGGGAGCCTTAGTACTGAATTCTTAGAATGAAATAATTAAGAAATTATGAGAAACATAATCACTGACAATTCGCTCAGGCAGAGGTCGGAAATCGGTGTCAGAAGAGAGATAACATATGTTGTAATCGTCGAAGGATTACTGGGTACTATTGTTGGTACACATATCACAGGTTGATACACATGTATACGGTACATTCCCTATGACATTTTGGGTTCGACCGTAGGAAATTTACAGAGAATGCGTGGTGTAGTTTCTGAAAACGGCGGTCATACTGAATATAGTCGAATTCCTCGCCAGAGTGGTAAGTGAATGTAGAAATAAAAGAAAAGAAACGAGTCTTACAGTAGTCGCATATGATGTGTAACATCCAACATGTTATCGTGGTAAATACGCAACATTAACTTTTATCCTAAAAAAAATATGAAAAAAAAAAAAATCGCGCATGTGCGGGTATGGTTGGAAATAATTTTTTATCGAATAATTATATCTTTAATGAAAATTGTATTTAATTAACAAAAGGAGTAATGCAATATTTTATCAAAAATAATTTTTCTTGTTAAATTTGGGGAAGAGTGGAGGCAATCGACTTATGATAACTAAAAAGACACATATGCTTGTGATTTTAAAGTATTTAAAAACCGTTGGAAAACAGCGTCAATAACAGTACCACTGTTAGCAGTCGAAACATTTTGATTTGTGTTCATTTCGAGCATGATTTCATCATTCATAAAAGCTATGAGCGGCTCAGCTTTTGGCAAACTAAAAAGTTAAAATCACCACTCAAAATCAGGGGAAGCGAGTGATAATTTTTTTAAAAGAGCAGAGCCACCTTCGTTATATGGTAAAAGTACAAAATGCAGGAAATCTTTAAATTTTTTTAACCGTTTGATTGGAAGAAATGAATACGACCACCGAAATCACTGCTTGTCCATTTTCAAATAAGCAATCTGCCGCACTTATGTTCCCCCAATATCATGGCTAATGGATTTAGAGTCAAGAGCTCAAGTTCTTGATGGCTACTAGTGTTGGACCCCTATGCGATGATAGCGAAAAAACACAGCCACGCACTCTCATTGGTCAAATCAAGTAGCGCGCGCTTACGTCACATCCTGTTACACACATCCGTCCCTTTTCACGAAATCACTCCCACAAATATCCAGCAACCGAGAGTAAAGATGTTACACGTCAAAAACTTCATTGTTACTTTGTGAGCGTTATTTTTCTTTTTGCAACAGTTTTTGTTATCTACAGTGCTATAAACACCACCATATTAAACTATGCACTAAGTTTGGAGAAATTTCTTTTGTTAGATCAAGCTGCAGATTGCTCTGAATAGTGTCATTTTGTAAAAAAGGAATCACTAAATATATGTTCCTTTAAATTAAATTTAAAATTATGAATAAATTCCGGTATTATTATTTTCATGTGCAGCTATGTAATACTTGTAATCATAATAGTTATTAATATACCCTACATTTATTATAATGAATTACCTTATTTAAAGGCATATATGACGTCACTTGAGCTACCACCTCGCTCGTCAAACTTCCATGTATCTCTACGAGAGGATTCTTTGGATTAATTCAATTAAACAAGTGGAAGCTTTTATTATATTTCAATACAATTTTTTTCACCCTGGGGAACTACACTCAAGCAGCAAGGACTTAAAAGTCACTGAACCGGGCTCCCAGGAAGAACAATATTCTAACATTTGGGATAATTCTTTAGAAGAGCTTTTATTAAATTTTCAAAATAAAAAAAAAAATTATTTTTCTTGCAAGAGTAACTTCTTCAGGGTATTGCGGAATAAACTCAAAAATTAATTAAAAGTATTCAGAAATTGAAAGATTTTAATATTAAGATATATGATTTGAAAGTGTACATAAAATAACAGTAAGTTCAAAATGAAAACGTATTCACTGAATCTGTAGCACATAACTTGACCGAGGTTCAAAATTACGAGATCCGTTGCCAATAACCCTCTTGTCACTTTATAGCGTTACTTCCATATAACTTTTAATCACTCACTTTGAATATAACTTGAAATATATTCAATTCTTGCCTACTAGAACTTGGAATAAAAATAGCTTCAGAAATCTTAGCGATTCATAAAGTAATTTCTATTTATTCAATTTGAAGTCTTAGAAACAGAGGACTAATTATAGCTCACACAAGTCACATTCGTATCTCAATTATTTCGTTTTTTAGATACCGAATTCATTTATAAAACTTTGCCTTGCAGGCTTTTCCCATCAAAACTAAACCACCCTTTTAAGACCAAAGAAGAATATTCCATCGAAAGGTTACGAACGGAACAAACCAATTAACGGAAAACACACCAACACATCCATTCCTCTTCCAATTCCAACGAAGCTGGCATCTATTAGTTGTTCTGGGGCGCCACTCCAACTTGTTGGCGCTACTGACGCTAATGAAGACTGTTTACTGAAACGTAACTGTTGAAGAAACGAAGAACTCCACTCTGTGAAAGAAGATAAAAAAACGGAAAATAAACAAATTTTCTCTCCAATTCGATTTTGCTGCTCATTCGAAAAGAGTGAATCTTACTAATGCGATGGAACAAAAACAGGTCGATGGGTAAATAGAGAGTGATGGGTAGAAATTTCCAATCTGGGTAGACGCAGGGAATCCAAAGGAAGGCCTTAAGAAAAGATGAAGCAGCTAGTTGGATAGGGTTGATGGATTAAGGCGATATGTCTGTGTCATAGGCCGTTGTTTGTCGCAAGTCTGGCACATCCTGGTTCTACAGGGACAACAAAAATCCAGGGCTCGCTTTTCAGCTAATTTTTTACTTTGAATATTATTTTTTTTTCGTGTGCAATAAATCTCAGAAGTAAGGTTCTGTCGCCTCGTAAGCGGGAAACTTTTTTCTAATTTATATAGAGAGGTGTTTTTTTTTTCTGCTTAATTTTTTTGCTTTCTAAAGGAGGCTAATGTCTACAAGGATCTAAATTATTTAACAGGGTGTTAAGGATAAAATATGGCTTAATCTGTATCTGCACAGACATAAATCAGAATGAGGCATATGTTCTCATTTTAGATACTTCTATGAAAAGGGTAAGGGGAAAAGTAGCGGATGAATCTAATGGAAATACTAATATCGATACAAATAGCGTTAGGGAAAAACAGTAACAAAAAAAATTTTTAAAAGGCATAAGGTCGAAATTCTTTGAAACATTGTGGAAATCTATGTCAAGGAAAAAATATTAAAAAAAGTAACTGAAATGCATTTTTTGAAAAAAAATTAGAGTTTATTAAAGAGTATTATATTTCAAATTTCTGGGATTCTGCTACTACACTCCATCTAGAAAGCAATAAATAAAAATGAACAAAAAAAAAAATAGTAATTTATCTTGAAAATTTTACAACTTGTTTTAAAAATTTATAGGATCATAAAGATCTTTACGAACTTTGATTATGACTTTAATTTTATTTGATTTCATTTTATAAAACATTTAATTAAATCAACATGAAACTTTCGGTGTAGTCTGAAACTAATGCACCCGAAAAACACATTTTAAATTCTATTTAGTAAGTTAAGGTCAATATGATGAGAGTTACTACTGAATTTGTTAAATACGGTAATTACGTGTTGTAAACATTTTACTACTCTATAAAAATAACACGAAAAGAGAGTGAAAGAAATTAACATTTTTACCAATATGAGCGATATTTAGAAGAAATAATAAATTAAACTTTTAAATTAAACATTTTTAATGAAGATAAAGAAATATTTCTAATAAAAAACTACTAAGAAGAAAATATTGAAAGCAAACATTTTAAAGTGGATGAAGAAAATAACTGCATAAGTTACTTTTGTTACATTTTTGTACTCTGTATATAGCTTAAATTAAATTTGAAAAGTGGTTTTAAATTCGAAGATAGCTTAATTGACACTTTTTGTAATAAAAATCTAATATTAATACATTTTTAAGTTATTTAAACAATGCAAAATGATTAACTAGAAACGATCATTGAGAGATAAAATAAAACTCATTTTACTCTGGTATGTATGTGATTTAATATTCTTCTTTTCAAAATATATCCATAGGTAAATCTTACTAAATACTATTCTCTAAACTATAAAAGTAGTCATCTAAATATTACAAATGCACATAATTATAATTTTAGTGCAAAAGAAGGTAAAAGTACTCTAAACAGTTTATAACACATTAAATTTTGGCTCAATGAGGACATACATTTCTCAAAAGCTCTGCTAATACTTAAATAATACTAATGAAAAAGTTATACAAGTACAGTTCAGACAAAAAGGCAAAACAAGTTGCAGATTTTTATCCATTAATTTTTATTTATGCCAAGAATTTATTATTGTTTTATATATAATTATTCACAAAGAAGAAAAAAAAACATAATAAAGTTTCGAGTATCATGAGTGGGTAGTTTTGCTTGCTGTGTACAAATATTCTTTGTAATGCACTTAATTAGAATCGCATTAGTCAAATTGTGTGTACAGTAATTAACGTAAACCTTGTTGGTAAATGTAATAAATACAAAGAGAGAAAGAAAGTGAAAGTGTGCAGAATAATAAGAATAAAATGAATATAAATGTGTATAGTGTATCAGTGCAACGGTTACAAAGTTTCAGAACAGAGTTCACCCAGACGATGGAAAATCACATAGCAATGCTTGGTCCTGCATGCTGTCAATGCTGCAAATAGTAGCGACACAAAATACATGAAAGACAGGACAGGAATGACATTAGAAAACATGTGCATTATTCTTAATACAGCAAAAATGCTGGAAAGTACAGGGTGTTCCGGCTTAAAGTATCCACAAGTTATGGCTTATAATTAAAGAACTACCCAACAGAATGTAATAAATTGTTCGTGGATTGGATAAATCTCCGAGATTCTTCAGTTCTAGTTATTCGGCAATCGCAGACGACAAACTTGTTAAACTAGCTTCATTAGTAAAGATGCAGTGCTGCTTTGGTTAACGGAATGAAAATCAGTCACACAAGTACAGCAAATTGTTCGAACAGAATGAAATGCTGTTACTGGTTTGTATAATAGACTAAAATCAGGACACATACAAAATGAATCACGCAAACGATCAACAGTGTCTTATATCACGAAAATTTAAGAATACTTACCAGTTTGAGATACCAAAGTTCCCGTCGCCTTTAAAGTTCTTTCCCATTGCTTGATATATTTTGATATCGGAATATTGACATGCCATTTTTTTCGAACAAGTCGTTGTACACACGTTAACCAAAGTATGCACTCAATATTTTGCTGCGGAAAATAAAATTTTGCTAATGAAGTCAGTGTAACAACTATATTGTCTGCAATTGCCGAATAATGTGCACACTTGCGGCTGATCGGACTAGACCCAAAAAATCTCGGAGGGGTTTCTAATCCACCAATGAACAATGTATTACATTCTGATGGGTAGTTTCGTAATAATGAACCATAACTTTTGGATACTTTAAGCCCGGACACCCTGTATTTTGGATGGTTTAGATGGCGCAACCTAAGTCGAAACATTGATGGTTCAGTACTTTTGTCCGCTCGATCGCCGGACCTTTCTTGTCTTGATTACTTTTTATAAGAGTACGTCTAGTCACTGAAATACGAAATCCCCGTAAACAGTGCTAAGGACCTAACTTCCCGCATCGCAGCAGCTCCTGGTTAAGTCCATATAACGCCCAGTTTTTTCTCTAACGTTCGATCTTCATTGCTCCAGAGATGTGAGACGTATATCACTGCACGGGGTGAGCCGTGATGACGATTGTTGTCTCTCTAATATTCTTTTTTCTTAGTTATTTGCCGTACTAAGAAAAATAAACACGTTTAATCCTCTTATTCCTGTCCTGTCTTCCTTTTGTATCGTCACTAACGTGTCAGGAAACGTGCTTATAACTATGCATTGCTATGCGATTTCCCACTGTCTAGATTTATTTTACCTGACCTGAAAATTTCTAACCATTGTACTGATACACCCAGTATACAGAGAGATAGAGAGCTATTATATAAGAATCAAATTCCCAACCTTCTAATGCTTTTAACTGAATAAAATTCTAATCTTAATATTATTAAATTAAATTCTAAGCGCTTTACTATGTGTCGGGGCTTTATCTCGACTTCCACTAATTGTCCTCTTGGGATTTCTTTGGGGCCAAAATGACAATTCTTTCCAACCAACTCAAGAAGAGAAAATGTTTATGCAAATTAGGAATTATATATATTGGAATGTTAGCATTCGCGATGATCGCTAAGTGGAGAAGTAATGCTAGAAGTGATCGCTAAGTGAAGCTCTGAGTGCTAAATAAACTAAGTGAAGTGAGATAAGATTCTAGAAGAAAAGTTTTAATTCGCTGCGTCGTCTAGTAGTACCAGTCTAATTGAATTGCAAGAGGATCTGAGATAAGAGGAACAGTGTCTTAGCCAGAGCAAGTTAGATTAAAAGTTAGCTTGAAGATTTAAGGACCGTAGCTGTGCGTGCAAGGAATTAGGGGTATACTTATTCAATTAAACTTACTATTAGGTTACTATTAGGATAGGAATTAATCTATAAAGATATATTCAGTGTTTATTGAACTATTTATCAGTAATATGTGATGCGTCTACTCACTCTTGACCATCATCCTTTTAGACTAGTATTGTTGTTGTACTGCATATAAACTAAGATCATAATAAACTGATTTTAGTATGGCAGAATTTAGTGGTTCTTCCTTCCTTCCCTCAGACATAGGTCGCGTGAATAGTGGGAAAGGGTATCCCCAACGGAGGGAACACCACAACTTATTTTTCGTAAATTTGAATGATTAAGGAGAAGACACAGATATAATGTCTTTGCAAATCGTGCTTTTATCATTCTTTGATTCCGCAAAAATTCATGTACAATAATAAAGATGTGTCTTGAAGTATTTGTAATTTTTGCTTTGCAATGCGTCTGCAATTACTTAATCCTTATCCTTTTATCCATCCTGCCTTATCCTAAAATGTTCCATATTTTCATTTCGTTTCATATCAAATAATTAAAAAGCATATTTAATCAAAAAATGAAAAAAGCTAGTGAAGATTAATAAAAAATATGGAAAAGGGATAATGTAGTTTTTTTTCCTTATTGCCACTAAATGTTTTTTTTTTCTTCCTTACTTTATTTATTTCCTCTAAAGTGTTATTCACTACGTTTAACCCCTAAAAAAACAACTTTACTTAATAAATTAACCCGATAGAGTTCCTTGTATTTCTGTTCTATTCTTTTTACTGATTTTAATTATCAAAAAAATGAAATGTAACTTTAAAATTTAAAAGTGCAGAAGTTCCGAATAAATTAAAAACATTTATACAAAATAATATAAAAGTAAGAAGGAACACAAACCAGTAGACAAATGATTTTATTAAGAAATGAAATCCAAAGGTTTTCAAAAAAAAACTTTTTGAATTAACATAAGAATAGTACAGTAGAACCTGTTTTTGCGATTTCTATGCGATTTTATTTTTGTGCGATTTGTTTTGTGTGATTTTATTTTTGTACGATTTTTTTGTGTGGTCCTTTTTTTATGTGGTGTATGAATTTGAACGGTTTTGGCGCCACTGTAATGTTTTTTCTATCAGTCTACATATTTACATTTCAAGACGCTCTGTTCATTGGTTATATACATTCTTCACGAAAATGCACGTTCCATTGCTTTCTGGTAACGCAATAGCGGCACGCACTTGATTGAAAACGAAACTTTCAAAGACAGTGACATTATCAGTAGTTTGATAGATTATGAAGACGGACAAGAAGAACCGAATTCTTTGAGAGTGGATAAAAATATGCAGGTATTCAGCTATCCCCAACAAATTTGAAAAGCATTTTCTTAAAATGGATACCAATGAAGAAAGGAGTATAAAATTCCAAAAAGAGCTTTAATCATGTATATCTGGTTATCGTGACATTTACAAGCAACTGACCACACGACCTTGTCGCAAAAACTTATCTTTTACTTGATGTTGCCAAAAAAAAATTTCAAATTGTACCTTCAAGTGACGAAAACAATTTTGAGCTTATTCATCACAGATAGATGAGAGCTTTGGATTAAGATGAGTACCAGAGGATTAAGTATGAGCGTTTTGAAAAATTTTCCATGAATACAATGAGAAACTAAATGTTTTTAAAATGTTTCGATGTGTAATATTTAATTATTTTTTTTTTGTTATAGAAGTACTCGTACATAAATTTCGTAAATAATTGGCATATTTTATAAATACGAATTTTTCTATGTGTTCCTTATCCACCGCATGAAAAAAAAATTGTAGTATTTCCACGAATTAGTTTGTTATATGTAAGAATTTATGAAATTTTCGAATATTTTTGTGCATTTGTTTTTATGCGGTCCCTATCTACCTCACAAAAACAGGTTCAACTGTATTAGAAAAAACTATTCTAGCTAATATTTAAATCTGTAACGAATTAGCTGATGATGGAACAAATTTTTTCACCTCTTCAATGTCCTTCCTTTTCAGCTATTAAATATTGAATTTAATTTTACATACAAAAACACAAGTTGTTTTATAACATATGAAGTATAATCATACACAAAACACATTGATATTTATACATGAAAAAAAGGTCTAATTTTAAAACATACGCGTCTTTAGAAAATTTAGATAGTAATTAACGGATAGGCATTTTAAAAGTAAAAGATGTGCATATATATATCAGCAATGACCTAATATATTATATCATGTAAGACATAAGAGATAAAAAGGCTCTATAAATAATAATTGAATGGAGAAAAATTTAAAGGAAACATAAAAGCAAAGGAAAGGTTTCAATTGTATTTTTTTCTTGAATTCGCACCATCCTTCTAAAGTAATAGAAAAGTTAGGAAATAAGTTGTAACTTGAGCTATGTACTTGAGTAATGCATTTGCATACATACGAAAAAAAGAATTATCATCAACTGCAACTTGTGTGTGCTCAAAACTCTCTTTTAAGACAAATAAAGGTAAAGTATTACTTTTATTGCAGTTTGTACCCTCGTAAATATTGCCTAATCTCTAGATATTTTGTAAGTCTGATTTATGTACGGTCCTGACTGTTGCGTCAAACAATGATAGAAGTAGCACATAGCCTGAAGGTTTTAATGAAATTTTACTTTCCTTAAAGTTGAATGCTGTCTAATGTATAATGCTTTAAAGATATCATACGAGGAGAAGTAGGGTAATATTTTATTTTAGTTACTTTTGGAAAGAATAAAATGGTATTCAAAAGATTTTGTAAGAATAAATTTTAGTATGAATGTATGTGGGGAGGGGAGTCGTTTGTACCACTGCATTTTTGACGAATACAATTTAAATGAAATTTATTATTATCACCTAATTACCATTGGTTCTCTCTGTTTCGAATTAATATGGATGTAAATGCTATGGAACACAGCCAAAGTATTCGTGCTACACTACAATTCCAAAAATTATGGCTTTCATCAATATGCTTTGGCCAACATTCTTTTTCAACTAAAATACATTAAAATGTGCATCAAAAAGTTTACTTGAAATCTTTCTTCGCTCCCAAACCCACCCCAGAACGTTCATTGATTGCAATAGAACAATCAATGAGACAACGTTACTTTTATCCCTAGAATTATATAACATCTTTTTTCAGGAGAAAAAAATTAATCTTATCATTGGAGTTAAATGCATATCACATTCCATGCTAAGACATTCCTACTTACCTTTTTTTATTAGACAGACATTCTTTTAAACTTCTTTCTTCTTATTTAAACCTTCTATGTTCTTCTTTTCACATAGTCTTAGACTTTATTTTCTTTATTGCAAGTAAGATTCTTTTTTTTATCTACATCTTTTCTTCATTTATTTGGCAAGAAATAAGGTTGCACATTTTATAAGTCGCCTAAGGATTCTCTTCCACATAAATAGAAAATATAGTTTTAAAGTTTGCAGTGATGTATATGAAATAAACATTATAAAAATAAGGAGTTAAAATGGTAACATTAGTTTCCTCAAAATTCTATAGAAATATTGATATACGAGGTGTGACACACACACACAAAAACAAGTCTAAGTGTGTTGCTTGAAAAAAGAGTAGATTTGGCTACAATTGTTTTGGTGACATCATACCACACACCACTAATATCCATGTGGCCAGTTTCGTCTAAACAGATCTACCCAGTTGAGAGTACTGTCATTGAGTGAACACGCACCAGTGAACCGCCTAAATCGTATCGTAACCTGTATGGTGCTCAAGGATACAGTCAACGACAGGCGTACATCTAGCCCCTTGCAATGATGAATTTCGTGGGCCTGCGTCTGACACAGTTGAAATCAGGTGGCATCAGATACAACAACGAAACAACTGCTTCCCACCGGAAAAATGTCTAATACCAAAACTGAACAAGGAATCAACATCAATTTCTTGTGAAAGTTAGAAGTAAGGGACTGAAACATTTCAAATGTTAACTGAAATGCATATGGAGGTAAAGCTTTGTACCGTGTATGTGTGTTCGAATGGCTTTAGTGATTTTCAGGAAGAAGGGTAGGGGGGAAGATAATGAACATTTCTCCCAAGGTGAGCGATTACAGACCAAAATATTTGCAAAGTTCGTGATGTGGTCCGGGATGACCGAAGATTAAGTGTTCGTGCAGTGACGGACAATGTTAACTTGGATAGGAAAGCTGTTCGACGTATTTTAATTGATGAATTACTCATGAGGAAGATTTGTGTGAAGGTTGTTCCAAAAGAGTTCTGTCCGATGATCAAAAATAGTGCAGTAAAAATGTGCATGTAGACATGTTAGAACACATCACAAACGAGCCAAATTTGTTGGAGCATGTTGTAACATGTGATGAGGTATGCTTTACATATGACCTAGAAAGTAAGTGCCAGTCTATACAGTGGAAATCTCCAGATTCACGCCTCAGAAAAAATCACGCATGTCAGAATCAAATTTCAAGATAATGTTAGTTGCCTCCTTTGGCATTGATGGAGTTATAATGATTGAGGGGGTTTCAAGTTATCAGACTGTTCACATCAACATTACTACACTGAAGTACTGAAAAGACTTTGAAAAAATTAGAAAAAATAGCCAGAGCTGTGAAGTGATGGATGTTTCTCGTGCACCAGGATATTGCACCTGCTTACACGGCCCGATCTTTCAGCAGCTTCTGGCCAGCAAAAATACTACAGAGATGGAGCGTTCTCCCTATTCATCAGATTCGGTTCCATGGGACTTCTTTTCTATTCCTACCGTTAAATCTTGCTTAACAGGAACACATTTTACCTCAGTTGAAGTGGTTCAGGCAAAAACGTAGAATCTTCTGCAGGCTCTTCCTCATTCCAGAACTATTACCGGTAATGGCAGCACCAAATGCAGAAGTGTGGGAATCTGAAGGTGATAATGTCACAAAGAACTGATTCCTTAAATACAATGATTTATTTGATCAGTCTCTTTTATTGTGTGTCACACCTCGTGAGGAGAAAATCGACTCACTCATTCATCACAAGATCTCCAAATCTGTTAGACCTACATGCTTAAACTTTGGTAAGTATGTTTTTAGTGAGAAGAGATCCATGAAACATAATCCACGATCTGGGAGGTTTTGCATAAAATAAAATTCCAAAGGGGATGTGAGGGGTTAAAGAGCATTATAAAGATGAAAATTCTCCCTTTTGAAATATTAGATCAACAGACTTGAAAGTTGGTGCATCTTTTATTCGGTAGTGATTTACTAAGAAGGGTACTGCAAAAATAAGCTATTAAAAGGGGGCTATGGAGGCATATAAATAAAAAAAAATCCATTTGGGAAAGATTAAACATATGTTTTTTCAAGAATATTTCTTTTACTGGGTATAGAGCTTCTAAAAAAAGGGTCTGGAGAAGTCTACTTTCAACGCGGTTACAGAGGAGTAAAGAATAATTATTTCAGTTTAAGAAATTCAAGTCATGTCTGTTTTATATCAATAGGTGAGGGCTGTAAGAATGATTTTGAATGAAAGCTTAATGCTATTAGATATCAATAATTTATAAACAATATATATAATCTCTCAACATCATCTAATACCGAGAATTTCGGGCATGTAACTGCTAGTATATGTATATAATAACATTATGTTTATTTATAAATATAATACCTATGCAAGCAGGAATGGTAGAACAATACAAATTTTCAGTACGTGTTTACACCTTGTTAAAAATTATGAATTGGTTATTAAATCCAATTGGCTTACCAGTAATTGGGCATTAAAAATCTTAATTTGATAATAAATATTTGTGATTAAGGGGGTTTGAGGAGTGTTAACTTTCTCTAGAGGGCTGAAAATATAAACAATATTCAAATACATATAACTCTTTGATATTAATATTAAATAATTCGGCAGTTTTACACATTATTTATAAAGGAATGAAACTTCCAAAAAGTGTAAAATGTTAAAAATATAATCATAGTTTTAAAAATGATAAGAATATGAAAATAAGAAACATTTCTATAAGAAATATTAATTAGGCTTTACGTTGCGCATGATATTTTCAAAATAGTAGCTTTAATTACTAGCAAAAAGTTGATTTATAAAGTTTAATGTGTATTTTATTACACTGTAGTATTTTTATATATAAATATAATAAATTATATTTTTTTAAAGTTTTAATTTTTAATTTTTTTTTTAATTTTAATATTTTTTACAATTATTTTAAAATACAAAAGATTTTTTATTCTTAAATTATGTAGTGTTTAAAGAGTATGATACATTTCATAATTCTATCAAATTTTGATACTCAAAGGCTATTATTTTAGGAAATAGCGTGCGCAACGCAATAATTACTTAAAATTTATTTCAAAATTATTTCTTTTATACATATGCTTATAATTTTTAATATTATGATTATATTTCAAACAATTTGTACTTTTTTGAAACCATAACCCATTGTAAATAGATTGTAAAAGTTTCGAATTATTCAATTTAAATTTAAAAGAATTTTTCCTGTTAGAAAATTGTTTATATTTTCATGCCTCGGAACAAAATTAACATCCTAAGAACCGTTAAATATTCAAATCATACTCTGTTTCAGTAATCCACAATCTTACTGTTATTAAACTAAAAAATACCAAGAAATAAATGTTTTCAATTTTGTACAATATTTACTTGTTTCAGAAATATAAATATACAATGAAACTGCAAATTTCTAATAAGTTACAAAATGATTTTTTTCTGATGCCAAGAAAAAAAAAACTGTTCGTGGAGATTTATAAAATAGAATCGGTTCTTTTAAAGACAGCTTAACGAGGGATTCAAATCACGAAATGCTAGAGAAGTACCTATTTCCATAAATATATGAGGCGATAAATAGCACAAAGACAAAGCCGAAAATATATTTGATCCTTAATATTTCAATGAATGTGCACAAGCTACAGCAAGAAAAAGAAAAGAAGAAAGAAACAAAATCTAGTTTGGGTTTCAATTTTAGTTTACTGCTTCCTTTACCAGATGTCACAGCAGAAACCTCGTAAAAATGTAGAAGCCGTGAATTTTAAGTGCAGCCAAATGGTAAAATAGAATGATTTATTCTACAAACTACCTCAAAAATAGAAACGGAATTCCCATTAAAAAACTATCGCCTTTCTTTTGTCCCCCAACTCATTTCGAGAAAAGTAAAGAAAATCAGGAGCAGAACGACTCTACTCAACTCTATTTGTGTTTACTTCAGAATCAGGGAGAAAAGCAGGGGAGAGAAATGGACACAAACGCTCCCCTTACTAATTTAATGCGTTTCAAAAGTTTTCGCGGATTTTCATCTTCGTTTCTGTACATGTGGTGACACAAAATCGAAGCAGTAGATCCACTTACTCTTGGAGTCTGTGACATTTTTGTTTTCCGAAAATTCGTCAATGTGTTTTGTTTATTTGTTTATACACATTTTGATGCTCTTTGCTCTCTCCATTCTCTTAATTTCCGCTGGGACTTGAGTTTCAGAAAAGGAATATGATATTCGTATGATAGGTGGTGTCACTTTTTCATGAACAAAGGGTTGGGAGGGACAGAAAATCTTGCGACAATTCCAAGCAAAGAAATGGCAGTTTCTTTAGATGTTTTTATTTTGTTCAAAAAAAGGATACTAAGAAAAGACAAGTTGTTGCCAGTTAGTAGTGGCATCAAAGGAAATTGAGTTTCTAATTTGCATTTTTTTGAAATTAATTAACGTCAAAGAATCGTATGAAAAGAAAATATTTAAAACTCATCATAAATTTATGTTTTTATTTTGAGGATACATATAACTGTAGACATTGGACACATTTTCTTCTTGACTTTGTTCAGTTTTAAAATCATAGTGGGATAATGCTCTAATGTAAACTCCTTTTCTCTCTTTAAGTATGTATTCTACAAAAATAAGTTAATTGTTATTAATGTATCAGTTATCCTAAGAAACGTAAAATACTCCTTATTATACTCCTTGATTAATATTTTTATAATTTTTCTTGGACACCTGTCGCAGAATTTTCAGTGTATTATCTTTGTATATACATATTAATTTTCTCCCAAATCCAGGTCTTCTTGCACTCCTCTTAAAATCCCTCTACACTCTAAACTTCAGGTAACACGGAATGCACCCTCACACACACAACATATTCGTATTTTTAAAACCTATTTGGATAATGTTTCTTGCAGTGGAAAAATACTAGTGTGGGCTTGCTTATCACCCTCATAATTTTGATAGGCATAAGATTATTGGCTATTTTTGGAATATATCATAATATTTATTCTGGTGCTTAGTGTACTCAAATATATTTTACTCTCATGTACCGGGTATACCTAGAATTTCGAATACAAAAATAAATAACCTGTTTTGCCCGCGTCAATATGTGTCTTTGATTGTTAATGGAAAATATTAGACTTTGTCTTAAAAACACATTAAACAAGAAAAAAAAAGCTAGGAACTTTTATTAAGTATGACAGCACATACCATAGATGAAACCAATATACTATATAACATTAAAAGTGACGTACCAGGAAAGAAATAACCGATTGAAACAAGAATCAATAGATGTACATGCAATAAAAATGGGTTAACAGTATCATTGTAATTGAACGATATTGTTTGAAAAAAAATACAACTACAAGGAGGGAAGTAATCAATAATGAGTTATGCTACATTTGTTTCTGATTCAAGCTATTATACGGCTGTGCACTGCCTCACAGAATCAACGGATGTCCACGTGCGAGATATCCTGTCATACACGCTCCAATTGGCACGTAAAATCCACCCAATCAAAGGCGCCTGCTCATCAGAACCCAAACATGCTCTATTGGATAGGTAAGTGACAGTTGTGCCGGTTAGAAAAGTATTAAAGAAGTACAAGGCCAAGCGACAGAAATGTGTGCCATGTGCAGCCGGTAATTATCCTGCTGAAATGCAAGCCTAAGGTTCCGTGAAAGGATGGGCAACATACAGGGCGTAGAATTTCGCCAATGGGTAAGGTATTCATGAATGCCAACCAAAGGGGTATGGCTTTTAAAACAAATGGTATCCACTGTCATAACTCCTGATAACTAGTCTGTGTGGCAGACGACTGCAGTTCAAATCAGCGGGGGGTTAGTAAACAACAGCTGAATCAACTCTACTCCATTGTGTAAGATTCTCGGTCGAATACGTCCAGAAGCACAGTTAACGCATCCGGCGTTAAGGAATGGGACAAATAGCAAAAAGGCCTTCGTAACCCGAAAATAAGAGTTGTGCGCGGTGGTCCAATGATTTTTCCTTTGTCGTTCAAGGTTGATTGTTATTATGTCGATTGTTATTATTCTCTGTACAGCTATGAGTCATCTGTTCTTACCAATGTCATTAAATGATAGTTACAGTCCTATCCAAATGTTGAAAGATCGAAGCATTTGATCGTCCTGATTTCTTTAATCCAACTGCACGCTCTCTGTGTGTTGATGAGATCTGCACGAAATGTTCGTGATTTAATCTGGAAGTTATACCTTTTGGAATTGTGCTCGTTTTTATGCTCCACCAATGTGCTCCAAGAAATGGAGCTTCAGCTTGTCCTTCATTGTCCTTCAAGGTTAATAATTTGCATATTCTAAGATTTATCCAAATGTATTTCATTTCAATTTGAATAATCACTTTTGGAGCATTTTTTTGTCTTATTGGGTGTATTTACTTTCACTAATCTTAGAAAACTACGTTCCCAACATGAAGTAAGGGAGACCAATTTAATTTTGTTATTTAATACAAAGAAAAAAAAACTTATGGTAAACATTATTTGTTCATTCTGCACACATATCTCTGAAATTTAAAAATGGCTGTTTTTAATTTTTTTGAGTATAAATTTTTATATTATTCAAAATAAGATATATGAATAGAATATTCAAAGTAAATTTCACGGTTTTTTTTTAAAAACAATCAGAAGCAAATTATAATTTCTAGTTTTGTTTTCTGGAAACGAATAGGAATTTTAAGATTTTTTTCATTAATGTCTTGATATAGCTGTGATATATTATTTAGTAGTTTCTTTACAAAGAAAAATTAAATAAAGCCGTCACTCAGAGTTTCTAGTTGTAGATAACATTCTTTTGTGATTTTAAGTGTAACCAAAAGTTTAGCTCCAATATGAAATATTAACACTAGAATTCTGAGACTTAGTATACACCTATATTTCCCAAAAGCAGTCAAATTGACTACCATGAGAAAGAATGATTAATGTGTAAAGAAATTTGTTTAAAATTAACTTTTAATATTGTTTATATTATTTACAGTCATATAATAAGTCATTAGTAAATATTAACAGCAAAAAAAAATTATTTCACTTGAACAAAAATTATGCTCTAAGAAGTTCAAAGAAATTGTGCATGATATATGTAATTGTTTTTCTAATTGAAATTAAAAAACAGTCAAAATGATTTCTGTGGGCAATCTAGTGTTAAAAATATTAAATGAATCTTAAAATTATAACCAGTACAAATTAATATTTCTTGCACGCATACCATATTATGGAACTGAAAGAAATTATTATTTTTTTCTTATATTACAACATTGTTATACATTTGTACTGTCAGAAAAAGAAATATGAAATAAAATTCTTCAGATCTATTACTGTAACTACTAATAAAATATTATCATAAACTATCTCAGATTACACTGATCTTTTCCATTCTTTATAGGGTAAAAATATTTACTCCTTAAAAACTCCAGAAGATATCGATGAATTATTACATGTGACCAAGAACGATTGCAGATCTTCCTAAGATACTATAAAATCATAAGAAGCACAAATTTGAAGATTAGAAACAAATCGTATGATATTATGTACTTATATTGAAAAAAATGATTTAAACAGAGGAAACTAAAGTAAAAAAAGCAGTTGTACTGTAGTGTGTTTTTCTATGAATCGAAAAACGTACTGTCTCACGTGATTTTTCATGAATAAATGGACTTATTGAACTCATGTGTCTATTATGCCTTTGAAGTCTATTTTTTGTCTTCATACATATACATATGTATTCTTCCGTTTATATATTTTACTGTGTTCTTCGCTATATACGAGTATTTCATGTCAAGATATTTCTGTTTACTCAATTTCTTTACAAGAATTTATTTAAATATTTAAAGTACTGAATACATGTGGAAGATTGTTAATTTAAATTTATATACATTTTTAATTCTTCCATATTTTCCACATAAGGTAAAACTAAGCTAAGTTTCTTTATTAAAAAAATAATAATTAAAATTTTTATTTGAATGGATTATTTTAAATAATCTTATTTATATGTGTGCATCTATGAAAATTAATATAGATTCAAGATTATTTAGATAATGAGATATAATGAATTAAAATACAAATGCCTTAATGGTAATCAACCGTTTTTATTGTATTTTTAATATCAAATAGCTTAACTTTGTATTAAACAAAGTGACTCGTAAAAATAATAGGAGCTCAGATAGCTTTTGAAAGCTGATCATTAAGTAAAATACATTTTTGATGAAAAGAAAGTATTTAATTATGTATAGTACTTGTTTAACAAAGCGACAATTTCAGTGTTTACTAAGAATTCATTCTCAGGCATTTGGAGTACATCAAAATAGCTTTGAAACTTATAAAGAGCAGAAAATTTGAAGCTATTATTTGAATTCACAGACTTTGGTAAATCATTATCCATCTCTAATACATAAATAATATGAGCCAAGCAATATATCTTCTCGGAAATTGTTTCATTAATTTATAGTTAACTAATATATATCATGCAGGGATTTTTAGAGTTTTCGATTTAATTTGAAAGATTAAAAAGGAAAATTATTCTAACAGTAGAGGAGGCATATCTGAAAAGCGTAAATGTCGGAAAATAGTAGGATTTCTAGAAATTCGAAACTCTAATTGCAGCATTTTCGACATTTCACATTAATATCACGAATTGGGAGATTCAATTAATTCTTTCAATGAAACAATTTTAAAGCTGTAGATAAATTATTTATGAATTTGTACCCACCTATATTCCTACCATGAGGCTAACAATATTCATGTCATGAAATGCAAAATCTTTTACTTAAGGGAAAATGTAAGTTAGTATTTCCTGTGAAATTGAGAATGAAAACAAAAATACTTTCTTAACGTCAAACATACAGGTACATTATTACATATTTCATCGATTAATTATGTTTCCGTTGTTGCATGAGTAATAAAATGAAAATGTAAAAAGAAATGGTAAAAAGAGAGCTTTTGTTTTTGGCCTGCTATATAGGCAAAGTTTTTAATGAATTTATCTACCGCGCATTATGATTTACGCGGCTTTTTCTAAGTAATATTTTTTTTTTTATTTGAATCCTTACATTGAAAATTAAGGGATATACATAAACAAAATACTCAAATTTGGGAAATTTAATAAGTTATAACTAATTAATTAATTAAAGATATTTAGCTGTAAAATTAATTATATACACTTAAAATAAATGGTCAAATCGTTTTCTAAGGTCCTCATTAACATACAAAAATAAGACTCTTACCTTTTGACATTTTTTATTTTTTCGGAACAAAAATGACAATCTCCGCAATCCGCTGAAAACGCAGTTTCTGCTATAAAACTATTCGCCTTTCTCGCTAAAATGCTCCTCATAGAACCCGTGCTACCGTATATCATGGAAGAGTGGACTTAAAAGAATATTCCTGCTAAGTATTGTCAGAGTATTCGTAAAAATGGTTATTCTATGTAATTTTAAAGTGAGTGGTACATATAAGTACCGCCGATAGATAAAGGGTTAAAGAATTAAAGAAACTTAGAGGAGTATCTTCTTATGTATCAGCAGTGTATCATTTTTCAGTTTGTGAAAAGTTTGATAACTGAAATCGTGCAAGATACTGTGGATGAAAATCAATGGTGATGAATAAGGGTTGTAAGAGAAGTGACGACTTGAAACGACACATTGATGAGAAAGTAGTGAAAAATATTCATTTACTCAGTGCAGGACCTAGTCAATCAATTTCCAAAGGAAATATCACGCAAAAATTGCATAGTTTGAGACGTTCCAGACTAACAACCTTCAAAAGAAAAACAGATTAAAATAAACAAAACAGCATTGTCACTGGGTTATTTAGCACTGGAGGAGAATATGGTCACATACTTCCTGAATTTGTACATATTTCATTAGAAGTCACTCAAGTGTTATGAAGAATGCAATTGAGGCATTCAAATTTTGACTGTCGTATATTTTGTTAATAAATTTTGAATTGGACTTGTATTTGAGGTGACAAATAGAGTGAAAGTTATGAACTATATCGTGATTGCTATAAGACGGTTTATACATTGAAGACGTGAAACTTTATGACTATCTGTATTATAAATAGTATGTAAATAGTAATGAACACAATTAAATTTATAATTAATGATAGACGACTGTTGTGCCGTCGTTGATCAGCCCCACATACATTATTTATAAATTATTTATATTTGTATATGTATAATGTCTCCTGTTTAATATATATATCGTTGTATTCATAATAATTTAATTGCCGTATGACACTACTTGCTTTCGGTCTTCAATGAAATAATAAAAAAAAACTAGATATAACTATTTTAATAAATGTTAGGACATAACGTTGTATTAAATTTGAATTCATATGTAAGTTTTAAAATGGAATAACAATTTTTAAATTAAATATTGGAGTAAGGAATTTTATAATTCCAAATAGAATACAATATTCTCAAATGAGGATAACCAAAGTGAAGATAATCTGGTAACAAGTTTATTTTTCTAATTTAATCAATGTAAAATTTTGAAATCTGCCTAGTATATTTAAGCTTTGTCTATCTCTAGATTGAATTCATTTACTTCAAAACCATTGTCACAGTTATTTAAAAAATAGCAATAAAAAATAAATGTTTATTTTGTTTCTTGCCAAAAATGCTACCCCGAATTTAAGAAAATACGTTGAATAGCAATTGCAAAAATTGGGGGTGGGGGAATACGAGAAAAGTTGATTGTCATATAATTAACAACGATTAATAATGTAGATGAATAATGTAAACGAAAATTGCAGTAAAAGACGAAAGGAGGATGATATGATTTTTCCATTCAATAAATTAATAGACGACATATTCTATAAAGAGATCAGGATAAAATACCGTATCTGTGTGCAAAAACATCGTTGAAGGGTTTTAAGATGAGATTGCTTTAAAGAAAATAAGTTTTGATTCCGTTATAAAAAATAATATTTTAACAAATGCATTGAAAATTTATGTTATTCGACATTATGTGTCAATCATACCTATTTTTCCCCAATACCTTACTGTCTTTTATTTTTTGAAGCTGTTTCAATTTTAAATATATATGTTTTATTTACTTTATTATTGAAATTTAATATAAGGAAAAGTTAAATATGGAATTATAAATTTGGGATAATTATTTATTTTTCAGTTTTAATTTTTGATATTCCCACATACATAAAACAGATAATCTTCATGGAAACCTTTTGTACAATTCTGATCTTATTAATGATAGATGATAGGAGTTTTTATGTTAAGCTAACAGCAATTTCGAAATAAATAACAACCTTAAACTTCTTTATTCTAAATATACCGTTGTATGGGAAAAATTCCAGAGGTAAAAAATTAAAAAAAAAGTATTTTGCTAGCTTAATTAATGTTTTAAAAGAATTTCTATTTGTTCTTTTAAAGCTCCAAAACATTTATTTCTCCTCCTTTTTTAGCAAGAAGCATTCTTGATTTTAAAAGGAATGTTTGTAATAATGTTTTTTTCATATTTTAAGTCCCAAGCCACTAACATCATTTCCATGTTATTTTTATCAGTCTCTTGCACATCAGAAACAATTCTACAAAAATTAAATCAGGCACTGAAAATAAAGTTAACTTTTTTTTTTTACGAAATATAAAATAAAATATTCTCAGGGAAATCACTTAAATAAAATTCAAAAGAAACTTCGAATTGTTGAGACGACAGTTTTCAGCACATTTGCTTTGTCTTGATATTGAAATAAATACATTTGGTATAAAAAAAAATCAGATTTGACGTCCATTGTCAAATTCGCATCGTAAAGAGAGAAAAAAATGAAGACTTTTTATTCATTTCTTTGAATGCATTAATATTGCTTTTCTTTTTTGACACCCCATTATTCTATAAAATACATCTTATTCTAAATATTTTAAAACTTCTTTTTTATTTGTTCATATCTTTGTTTCTTTTTTCCCTTTTTTCTCTCATATCTCTTTGTTTCAATTGTTTTGCATTTAAATTTTTGAAACTTTTTTTTTCGAACTTGATAAAGTGAAGAGTTAAAATAAATAGAAGTGAATGTAAGATAATTGCTTTTTCGTTTATTTTAGGGAATTGAAAAATACAATAATTAATTGAAGCATGGCCTTTCTTAAAAGGTGAAACTTTTTTATCACCAATGAAGCAATTTTAAATATTATTGTAGAAAATAATAACTTTGGTTTTATTTCCCTAGCATTTAATCAGAATTTTTTTTGGAAAATATAGTATCTACTTATGTAGAATATATGTAAATAGTAAATTTATTACAGGTGTTATTTTTGCAATACACACACATATATATTTCTTTGATTAATATATTTAATAACTTTTGAAACTTAATTAATATTTCACCGTAGAAAGAAGTGCTTTTTAAAGATATGAATGTAAAACACTTATTGAAAAAATTTTACATACAATTAACTACGACTTTCAAAGGAGACAGAGAAAATATTTTTCTAAGAATACCGTTGTTTTTTGGACTTATAATTCTTGATGTCTCTTTAACAACGGTGATAAAGTCTCTTTCACAGTCTTTTAAAATACAGATTTTTTTTTTTTTAAATAAAGATAAAAGGTTTTCGATTCAACTAACTGATTGAGGGAGAAAAAGGTTCATACAGCACTTGCCATGATCTTTTTTTTGTTTTAAATTACTTTTTTACTTAAGATATCCGACTACATTCGAAACCATGATTTTAAAAAAGCGCATAAATGAATAATTTTCATAATATTTAGTGTCACTTAGATTAGAATACATGTATAAATTGTTTAAGGAATTATGACAAAATTATTAAAACAATATTTTAAAAAATAACTTAGAATAACTTTTTCCAAATGCTCCTTTGTAAAAATGCTTCATTGTATTAATATTTTGCCTGTACATAGCTCAGACCTCTGTACAGAGGCTCAACTAGAAATTTTTCAAAAGCATAACTTGGAAGTTGGTTTATCCGTGTTTTGCGAAAACAGAAGGGATACATTTTAAGAAAATACGCCAATAATTATTTCAAATGGTTGTAACTCTGAAAATAATGTGAATTTTCAAAAATCATAGTTGACTCTGTACAGAGGTCTGGTTTATACAGGCAAAATATTTAATAGAACATTTTTACAAAAGGAGAACATTTGGAAAAATTATTTAGTTTAAAATTTTTGCCAAAATATTGTATTTAAATAATTTTTTGCCATAATGTCGCAAAAATTCTAATTATCTAAAATGACAATATTATGAAAAATTATCACATTATTTACTTTAAACTGTTAACGTAATCGGATATAAATACATTTAAGATGCGAAAATTGGGGATTGATTTGCTGGAGTCGTCAATTATTTGAGCGAAATGTGTATGCAGCTATTTCTGTTCAATTTCTATGGGTAATGAGTAAACGAAAATCATGGGAAAATAATTATAATAATGGAAGAAAGATTAAAAATTTTAAAATGTGGATTAAAGTGTTTTTTTTTTAAGTATTTTAAAGTTGTTATACTTAACATTTCTCCCTCCCAATACTCTTTTCTATATATTTATTATTAACTTAAAATCATATTTTGCATAATTTCGCTTATTCAACTATTCCCTTACCCAAGCAAACTTATATAATGATGGTTGGTCAAAACAGTATTACATTGCACAGTATTTAATCTACACAAAATAACTGTATTTGTATATAGCATTAGAATTAGTTTTATTTCAGCATTTAATAGAATTACACACTACAGCCTGAATAGGGCTGTCATTTTCAAGATTGCCTATAAAATTCCTTTAGACGTTTAAAGAAGATTTATTATTTTCGCAATTAGCGTCATTTTTAATAAATAGATATATACCGTAATATTAATAGATTATAACTTAATTAACATACACTCTAAAACACAAAATAAGACGCATCAAAAGAGTTACCTGAATGAGAGGAAAACTAGTCGATGTGGTACACATGCAATGAAAACGAAAGGCTAATAGTATTGTATAGAAAGTTTTATTCAGAAAATGCAGCTAGAAAAAAAAACCAATAATGAGTTGGTCCCACTTCTGACACTAACCCAAGCTGTTATCTGTCTGACGAGGACTCGTCAGATTGGTGGATATTCCCCCACGGATTTCTTGATATACACTCTCCGACTGCCTAATTAGAACGACAAGATCTAGGTACAGTAATAGATGCTTACAAATCAGAGTCCAATTTGGTTCTATTGGAAATAGATCTATATTTCATAGAGATAGTGACTAGATTCATAGTCTCCAACCCTGTAGATTTCATAGGGCTGGAGAAGTATAAGGACAAGCATTAGGAATGCTTGCCATGTATGGAAATGTATTATCTTTTTGAAATTCAAGACCACAAATCCATTAAAAGAAATGGGGGCACTACCATTCTCGTAAAAGGAATCAGGCTGTTACATAAAACGGCAGCTTGTACTATAACCCTTGATTATCAGGCTGTGGGACAGAAGAGAACCAGGTAGATATCCATCACTGTCTTGGATATCTTCAGACATGTCAGCCTTATAATTGTGAGTCAATTCGAGGAAAAATTCATCCCTGAAAACAATTCTTTTCACAAAAAGTTTCGAGATTAAATGCACCTTTTACGTTGTAAGCGCGTGACGATGTGCAACGGTGAGAGGAGGTTAGTACCATGATACCCTTGACTTCAGTCCCTATCCGCTAAGTCACCTATCGACAGTCACTGAAGTCACAAGTGTTTCGGTTATATGTCGGGTTTGAAAGCTGATTGGACAATCATTCACTGGTCACTCCAGGTCAATCACCAACTTCTCGAAGCTATGTATGGCCCCAGTCCGATCATTCGAGCCAACATCGTCAAATTGTAGCTTTGACCCAAACGCCAAAAAATCCAGTGATTTGACAACCCTATTTCTTCTAATCAAATTGCTCTTAAGAAATTTTTTTTAAGTGACATTGATACAGTTCACGAGGATTATCGGTACTAAATCTACATGGAAGTTATGTTTTAACATTGTATTGTTCTCTGATTTGTACACCATTCGGATACTAGGGTGCAATATTTTGGAATTCTAGCTAGACAGTCGTAGACCTCCAATACTTAATCATTTGCAATTATTTTCATTTAGAATTTGAACTATTATAATTTGTAATTATATATAAAGTGTAAAAATGCAATTCAGGAGACTGAAATCAAGTAAAGTTTGTAAATTTTGTAACAGGTATATCTGAATTATATATAATAATAAATTGTGGGCTAAAATCCTTGTCTCACTTCATAAATGATGTTTATAAAGCATACAATAGACAAATAATAAAAAATATGAGAAAATATTTTGAGGTAAACTAAGAGAATTGAAAACCTATAAGTGTAAAAAACTGTTCGGTAAAAAACTTAAGGCAAAACGCTGAGTGAAAATACATAAGTGCTTCCTTGTTTTTCGGTGAAAAAAACATTAAGGAAAATAAGTCAAAACTTTAAGCGCAGTGTTCTTTTATTTTAAAATAATTTTGATAAACAAAAAGGCAGAGATCACTTCATCTTTACTTATATTATTATTTTTTATTTTCGAAATATTTTTTCAGTTACCTTACTCCATTCAAGTAGAGTCATTTGTTAAAATGATAAAACTTTAAATGGAATAATTTAATCATATTCTGAAAACCAATACTGACTTTAGCTCTCGATTATAGTATCAGAATCCTTTGAATATTTCCAGTGAAAATAAATGCATACCTGTATGTTTTTAAATATTTCACATTTTAAACGTTTTTTTGAATTTTTAAAAGTTTTTTTTTTTTTGTTACAGAATATAAAAACAACTTTTTTCCATGCAGTAACAATGAGTGGAAGATATTTAAGATATTAAGCTTTTCAGGAGTTCAAATAAAGCAAGAACTCACATTTCTCTTAGTTAAAAAATACAAAAAAACCCATCAAAGGTACTATATACCTGTAATTCAAACTAGAATGATGAAGTTAAATCTAATTTTTTACAAGAAATATTTTGTTTATGCATGTAAATATTTTTACTTCGTGTATGCGAGTGTGAAGGTATAAATATAATAATTCCCTTTAATTTCTTCTTTACTACTTTTTGATTTGTAATGGTCCTTACTTACTTTTCAGAACCATAATATTCTAAGAAATGATGATTCTAGAAAATGTTAGTAATTATTGAAGCCTCTTCAGTGAATAGTTTTGAAGATATATATATACCGTAAAATCCGGCGTATAACATGCACTTTTAACACAAAAAATAAGACTTATAATTACGAGTGCGCATTATACGCCGGATATAAAAGTGAGATCTTTAAAAATAAAAATAAATAAATAAAAAAAAGATGAGCGTAGAAAAAATTTAGACTTCCAAAAAAATCGAAATACTGTTTATTTAAAAGAAATGACATTCCTTATGAACTTAAAGGGTTGAAGTTCTATATATATAGAAGTTACAATCACAGGTTGCAGCCACATAAATCACACGGATTCCATGATTCCTGTTGTCGCTAAATATAAAAAAACCTCCAGCTACTGAAAAAGTTCTCTTGTCTCCATCATGTTGTAAATTGCTGCAGCTCTTCTTTGTCTTTGTTGCGATGTCCATTTTTTATGTTTGTTGTTTGAAATGTATCCTTCCACATCAATAAATGGGAATCAAAAAGTACCAAATCTCCTCAAGTATGCCTTGAAAACATGGATGTAATATTTAATAATCGAGAAATAATCATCTCGGCGAAGAGCATTTCATATATATATATATATCATAAAATCTGGTTTATAGCGCGCATTCATACTTTAAAGCTGCATTTCTTTTAGGTATGTTAGCAGTATAACGCGCATCTTCTTTTCTATGGAGAAACCTGTAATGCTCTTATGTTTTTAAGTCATTTATTTGAAGGGGAAAAAAAAATATGATACCCCCTCATATATATAGAAGTGCAATTTTAAGGGATCCCACACATTCGGGAAACCCTGATTTTAGAAAGCGATAAATGGGTAATTTCATGAAATTTTGTGTCACCAGAAGAAACATGCATAAAATTGTTTTTTCATTTTTTAAAAAAAATTATTTAAATACAAATTTTTCAAAAAATCTTAGAATAATATTTTTTTTAAATGTTCTCCTTTTTTAAAATGCTTCTATTATAATTATATTTGGCCTGTATATATCTGCCCTTTTACAGGGGCTAAACTAGAATTTTGAAAAATTACATTATTTTCAGAGTTACACACATTGAAATAATTATTGGCGTTTTTTTCTTAAAATTACTTCCCTCTGTTGTCGTAAAATATAAATAAACCCACTTCTAAGTTATATTTTTCAAAAATTCTAGTTGAGCTTCTATAGAGGGTTCTGGGGCTTTTACGGCAAAAATATTATAGTAGAAGCATTTTCCGAAAACATTAAAAATTTATTCTAGTTAAACCAACCCAATTATTGTATTTAAATAATTTTTCAACCTCTTAAACAATTTTCTAACATACAAAGTGACTAAATATCATAATTACCATGTGCTTTTAAAATCATGGCCCAATAGTCGGATACCTTAAGTTCATAAGAAGTGTCATTTCTTTTAAATAAACAGTATTTAGATATTTGTAGAAGTTTAAATTTTTTCTGCGCTCATTTTTTTTTTTCATTTTTAAAAATCTCACTTTTATACCCGGCGTATAATGCGCACCCGTAAATATAGGTCTTATTTTTGTGTTAAAAGTGCACGTTATACGCCGGATTTTACAGTATATATACATATATATATATATATCTTCAAAACTATTCACTGAAAAGGCTTCAATACTTAATAACATTTCCTAGAATCATTTCTTAGAATTTTATCAATGATCATTCAAAGGATCCTTTCATTTAAAGAAGTGCCACTGAAAAAGAAGCCCACGTCACAGAAATATTACGGTTCTGCGAAATAAATAGGCAATGTAAATAGTTAATGCGATCACGCACCATGATTCGTTCATCAGTTTCAAAAAGAAATAGTTCCGAAAAGAAACCGTAGAATTGACGGATTCGGAAAGGAATCGGCTGTTGGAGATTGATTTATTAAAAAAGTGGTAATCTTACGTAAATCTAAGCTTTCAAGCACGTAAAAGAAACATAAATTACATTAGAGAAATAAAGGAAGATTCTGTTATGTAAGAAGCTAAATTGTGAAACAATCATTACATTAAGTTATTTGAACATTTTTTACCTTAAGGTAACAGACGATGTTCGAATCCTTGATTTTTCAAAAGCGTATAAATAAACAGCATTTTCTGTCTGATATTTAGTACCATTTGAATTTGAATATGATAAAATGTTCTAAGAAGATTATTACAATAAAAAAATATTTAGATGCAATTTTACGGCAAAAAAAGAAGAATAAAAATTAAACATTTTCAAAACATTCCCCTTTTATAGAAAATATTTTATAATAAAAATATTTTGCCTGCATATGGTAAGACTACTCTATAGATCCTGAAGTAGGATTTTTGAAAACTTCACATTATTTTGAATGTCAATATCAATTAAAATAATTAACCGTGTTTTATATAAAAGTTTTTGACTGTGATATATTAAAATATGAATAAATACATTTAAAAATCCTAGTTCAGACTTAAAAATCTTTTTGAGTATCAAGTACAATAATTAATTAATTTATCCTAAATATTTTCTCAGAACCAGGTACATTACATTGAATACATTTTCAAAGAAAATATTGATGGTATTTTTTGACTTTTTTTTGCTGCAAAAAGAGCCATTTGGAAAGATTTCTTGATTTATGAGAAACAAAGTTTTTAAGAGGGCGCGCGATTAAACTCTGAGATTATAATTTCCTGTATAAGAACAACTAGCCCTTGTCTGCTTGTTTCGCTGGGTATCTCATGAAACTGTAAGACTATACATTATTTATATAATATTGCTATGAAAGTCCAAGCATTAAACCTTCAAATGTATTGATAAATATTCTTATAGAATCCGTCTCTTGATTTAAAAATGACTTAACTAGTCTCCCAACCGGTATAGTGGGTAGCGACGCTGACTGCGGTACCGTAGGGACTGGGTTCGAATCCCGGAGAAGACATGGGTGTTTGTAAATGTATGGGCCTTTGGGGGGGGGTACCCAAATAGCCGTCAGGGGGGGGCCCCTACCTTTTTCCCCTCAAAAGGGGGTGTAATCGAGTAAAATCGTACTGTCACCTGCATGATGCTCAAAGTTAAGGCTACCGACAGGCGTAAAAATTCTAGCTCTTAGACGCAATGAATTTTGAGGGCCTCGATCTGACTTCGTCAGGCAGGTGGCCTTAGTCACAGCAACAGGAATAAACTAAGTTTCTAAAAGGGAGGTATGTTTATCATTTATATACACACCTGTAGTTCCCTCCTCCCATTGCAATTAATTTCCGAAGCACACTTTTTAGTGGATCTGTAATCAAAAGAAACATTCTTACCAAATTCCAAGTATGTAAGTCTAATTGTTCAAAAACTAACGTCTCCACCTACTAACAAATGTATTTAAACTGATAAGATGAGACGATGACAGTGGTGTAATTCCTCCCACAAAAAGAAGGATTATAATCCCTCTGCTAAAAGGCTATGCCAGCATAAAATACGTAACATGAATAGACATTTTTGATGTGATTACATTTCGAACCCTCAAGTGCCGATTTGAAAACTGCGAAAGCAGTTCGAACACAGGTCGCGAAAAAAGCAATGTTTATTTATACTTGTCAAAAACAAAAACATGTTTTAAAGATTATCACTGTAAATAAATAATGAGTTAATAAAAGAATTTCTTATTTATAATAATTTTAGTTGAATTATAAGTTTGTTTTTCCATTAACTTAGAGCTAAAAAATATGTAACTCGTAAAATTCCACAGATGACGGTTTCCCCAGGAAGACAAAACCCCCATGAATTTGGGGGCCTCTACGTTCTGGGACAAAAAGATTTTATTATTTTTTTTCAGTGTCATTGGAGTCAATATAGTGTAAATAACCAGAAGAATTTAATCTTTAAATATAAAATTATTTCGGGTCTTAAAGGTTTATTCATAGACTCAGAAAAAAACGAAAAAGGAAAATGCCGTATGAACTTTGAACTTTTAATACACAAGCAATTGATGTTATTTTATTGAGTCGTTATCTATAAAAGTTCCGTTACTTTAATCAAGTAAACAATATTTATCAAAATTTATTCTCGATTATTGTTTACAGTTTTATTTATCAATGCAAGCCCATCACCATAACTCACAGCTTGGATTATGAATTCTTTTGTTGTCCTGATAAACGAGATCATTTAGGATCATTTGTTCAAAGCTTCATTTTAAAGATCACTATCCTAGTACCGATTCATATTGCTTATGTACCTTTACTAAGACTCACTAAATATTAATTTGAACAAATGGCTGAATTTTACTAGGACTGTAACAAATTCAAGAAATATGCCTTTGGCGATAAAATCACATTACATAATTCCCACGGGGACTACGAGAATATTGTAATGAACATCTCTTTCATACTCCAAAAGTAAATGATAAAAACGTTAATGAACAAGGACGAGAACTTCTAATTTTACTTAAAATCGTTAACACGGAGTTAATTGCTAAAGAGGTTACGCTTTCTGCGAACGTTTATGATATTCTCTACCAATTATGAAGCCCATAAAAAGTCATCTCATTAAATAACCCTATCTTCGTAGAAAGCTTTGAACTCGCCAATTAAGGCGTGAAAACCAATCAAAGCTAGCCAAAAAAGTAAGGCTGGGAATATAGCCCCAGTTGATAAATAAAACGCAAAAAGTAATTAATAAGGTGTACTGATAATATTAAAGCAATCGTCGAATATCTCAGAAATAGCTTTTAATGTTTCAGGGATTCCCCTAACCAGAAAATTGTAATTCAGATAAGTATTAATGGATTCATAATTAATTAAAGCTTTTAATGCATTTAATGAAGCAGATCGCTTATATTGGATCTAAATGTCCGAAAGCTACTATGTAACAATTTAAATTTATGTATAAAGGAATGTATTCTATTAAGATATTTATATATTTATGTTGCTATTTAAAGTTTGATTATAAGAAGTTATATTTATATATATTCTTTCTTTCTGTATGTTTAACGATTTAACTTGTAAATATTCCTTTTCTAGAAACAAAACAGTGATTCATTTGAAGTTGTTGATAAATAAGCCTTCTTTATTTACAAAGTTTCATTGGAAATATTCGGAGGACACCAAAAATAAAACACAAAAACAAGTAGATAAAATGTGCACCCAAATTACTATGTACGTAACTGCGAATATTTTTTAGCTGTGTGAAACCCCAAAAAATTACGTAATTTTATCTTAACTTATTGAATGCGAGTTGGCATGATATCATTCACTGAAATTATTCTACTAAAAGATCAAACACGTGGCAGTCATAGATGAAGTTAATAAAAAAATAGGTTATAAAGCGTTTATGAGAAAACAATTAATACAAAGTGCATCAGAGTTTGGTCTAAAACGAATTAAAGGAAACTAAAAATCTTTACACACACACAACACACACACACATATATAATATATATATATATATATATAAGAGAGAGAGAGAGAGAGAGAGAGAGACAGTGAAATACATTGAACGAGAAAACGCTTAAGATAAATTATCAGTCAGCACGAATTAATATGAAGATCCCAATAAATTAAGATGGATTGCCATGCATTTTTTTTTCTTAACACAAAATGAGAATCATTTAACACGAAAAAATTACCCAAATGAGAATAACAAACTTCGGAAAACACGAGCCTAACAAGTTCATCATCGAAATAATTAATATCAGTAGATGATGATAATATGTTTGTACAGCTCCAACTATGGCAGACAAAGACATATTGGAATGTGTTCAAAACTCAAAAAATATCATTAATGTAGATTGTAATGCGAAAATGAGATGAATAATCAGATCCTTATTCCACGTCATCCGAAATGAGGAACATCATGAAACGTACGTGCCGTTACTTAGACGTACATTACAATATTAAAATGAATCAACTTGTTGACAATTTAATGCTATAAAGACAATGCAAAGAAAAGTGTTAGATTATTTTCCAAAAACATAATAAATGTTTTGTTTTAAAATCTCTTGAAAATGTTGTATTAAATTTTATTGTGAATGATTTTGCTTCACTAACTTTTATTAAATTATGTATATATACACATCTGTGACAGTAAAATGTTCTCTTAATAAACTTAATTTTGCTGAATATATGATTTTTTTCAATATCTTGTAACACGAAAGAATTTTGAGTCCCCTCAGTTTCGTGTTAAAGAATTTTTACTCTGTACACACATATATATATATAATTCTCTTTAAGTTAATTTTAAACGACTTCTTAATTTGAAATTGTCCTGACCCTTCAGGACTTACACTTAAACAATTACCTGGTTTATCTTCCGAACGGTATATAACCATAAGTTTATCACTTAAACATGATTTTTAGCTCAGTGTATTTAAAGTAAGGTTACATAAAGCATAATTGTTCGATCTTTCCCGCCAATCACAAACTCCACCCACAGAAATCAAGAGGGTTTTGGAACTTCCGGTTGCCGCTTTATATAAAAGCTCTCGTTTCCTAGGAAAATTCGCCTTCTTCTTGTTCTTCGTCCTGTATTCTACCGCCCTTTGTTTTGGTGGTGGGACTAATCTCCATCTTGTTTAGTGAAACTAGACGAGTTCCATGAGCCCATAAATCTGTACAAAGTCTAACAGCCAGGGGGAAGTAACAACCTCCTCACAGAAAAACCCCAGACATTGTAGAATGTGCTGAGGAGAAAAAGGATTGATGTTACATTTGGTGCAAATTGTGAAGCTTATTTTGCCACCTTCAAAATTCATGCATCTCAGGTGACCATTCGAAAATCGCGAGAATGCCGTTTGATAAGATCTGAAACCTTGAATGATATGGCGGATCCAGGGTGTCTTTGAAAGTACTATTGATGTACAGGAGGGACAACCCAGGTTCTACATATTAATTCTTTAGCCTGGAGAAGATCTCGGTCAAGATAAGTACCATGTGGTCTTCCAGATCCACAGGATCGCTGGCAGCCACCTTCGCAAGGTCATCCGCTACTTCGTTCCCGGACAGGCCTACATGAAAACGGACCCACTGTAGATGAATAGGTTGCCAATCTGAAAGCTGTTGAAAAAGGTGTAGAATAATCCTGCTGTTGCTGTCGTCGATAGATGGCAATTTAAATAAATGTTGGATGGTGGATCGGCTGTCTCTCTCTTAATCCAAATTTCAAAAAGCTTGGTCTTGTACGTTGTTAATTAACGGAAGACTACACATGATAGGTATTAGCTCCGTTCTGAAGACAGAAGCGAAGTCAGCACTTCTCTGAATTTTGAAGATGCGGCCAGGTAGTTCAGTTAAAACTCCACTGCCAACTACACCCTTACTAATGTAATAATAAATACCTTAACATGCATTATATGACTAGCATTAAACATATGCAAGAATACCTCGCATATTCCTTTAAGACCCGAATTATTTTTATCTTTAAATATTAAATTACTCTGGTTATTAATACTGTATTGACCCCAATGACACTGGAAAAAATAATAAAAAATTCCCCCTCTCCCCCTCCCCTAGAACGGAGACGGTACCCGCACGATCGTGCGGGTTGAGCGTTATTGTGAAACAGGTCGCATATGAATTTTTACGAGTTACACATTTTTAACTCTAAGTTGTTTGAAGAAACAATCTTAATTCATCTAAAATTGTTACAAATAAGGAAATTATTGATGTATAATTAACTCATTTATTAATTCATTACTAATTTACTGTAAAAATTTTTTTTTTGACAAGCATAAATAACCATTGCATTTTTCAAGCATATTTTCGAACTGCTTTCGGAGTTTTCAAATCTGCACTTACGAGGCCTTGAAATGTCATCAACACATCGAAAATGGCTATACATGTCTAGCCTTTTATTCTGGAATGGCCAGGATAAAAGCCATGACATGTACAGCAGGTGGATTATAACGCATCGATATTTTGCGAGTGGAATTACAACACTGTTATCTTCATCATCAGTTAAATTATTTTTGTTAGTTGGTGGGGAGGCTGTTAACACGCTTCAACTATCTCTAACTTAAATTTTTGGCTATCCATTTTCATTTTTAGATAAATTTTATTTGATATTGCATCTTGTTAACATATAAACCAAGAATTTGCCACAACTAAATCAATGCAATGATTGTGTTCAAGAGACTTTTATGGCGAAGAATGATCCAAAATTGTCTTTCTATTTCAAATATTCCCATGTTTTTCTTCATCGCTCTCATCTGAACTTGATTCTCCTTCCAGTATACGAAATTCATATGTTTTGTTCGCAGCATTGTAATCATCCGAGAGATCTCTTATTTCTGATCAAGTTCAAGCTGATTTATTCATCAATTACAAAATTTTTTATTCTGTGAGAATTTTTCTCCCTTTAGACACCTGAAAAAAGTTTTTGGTTAAAAGTTAGCACAATATTCCATGAAAAATAGTAAAATGTATCAGAAAACTTTATTACTTAAAAAGAAATAAAATATATTTAAGCAACCAAAAATTTCTTTTTGTGTGTGTGTGTGGGGGGAAGAGATATGAATGAAGATATCTGTGGAGTGGAGAGGATAAAAATGCTCTATAAAAGGAAAATTAGTTGCAAGAAAGAGAAAGAAAAGAAAAGGGACTCATCCATAGCTACCCCCAAGAAAATTTGGTATTATATTATATAATAATATATTTCATTTTTATGTAGTCTTTCATCAAAATTATTGAAACAGAAAAGTAAATTCGCACGGTCAGTACTTACCTTTACGCCTGCAGAGACTCGAGTAATGCCAAACCCTCACGATCGTGCGGGTAACGAAATCCCGAGTCCTACAAGCAACATTAATAGAGTAAAATTAATATTTTTCTACTTGAAAACTATTTAAATATTAATACAAAATTGGTATTTAAGCAGTTAGAAATATATTGATAGTTACCTTTTTACGACAGATAAAAAGAAGACGTGTTTTCGTTGTATTTGAAAACAAAGCTAGATTTGCCAGCTGAAAGTAAATCATGGACCACAACCATCATCTATTTATAAAACGCGTTACATTTTACACTTTCAGCAAACCGGCTCAATCGTTAATTTCCCGATTTTCTTACATACGACTATTCCAGAAGCAAAAACGTATAAGAATATCTAACCCGCACGATCATGCGGGTTGAGTCTTAAAGGGTTATTATGGGACCATAAGCACATAGTTGCGAATTTCCTAAACATATAATAGTGAAGGAGTAAGTACTAACATATTTATTCATCAAATTACTAACCTTACTTTAGTGAGTTCCGGAAATTCGCAATAGGAGATGTATTCTTATATAGTATGTGTGTGTATGCTTGTATCTGGTACAGAGAAAAAATAAAAATAAGCAAGCATACTTTTATTGCTATTTTAAATTAAAATCTTAAAGTAATAAAGATTTTATGCCCAAGATATCTTTGATATTATTTCGGTTATGACAAAAAATATGAAATATTTAAAATAAATCTGGTTTATGAAAATTTTATAAATCTGTCCAATACTTATGTTAAAAAATAAAATTTACTTTTAAAACAAGGAAAAAAATATTTTCAAAATTTTAAATCGCTTTATCCAAAACACATTGCGAAAATCTTTATGAAGATATATTTGATATATTTTTGAAGATATGGATTTACAGATTGTAACACTATTTTCCTGAATTTTTTAAAATTTTTTTTATTTTATTTATTTATTTATTTTTTTTGTTGAAAATTTTGATTAGAAGTAAACAAAATTAAATCACTGCAATATTTAGCATTCGCAGAGAGTTTGAGTAGAATAAAAATTCAAACATCACCATTTAGTAACGGAAGCTGCCACTACATGGCATCACCAATGAAATGGCTTCCACCCTGGGGGACTTGTTGTCGAATCTGCAAATGGCTTAGCAGCCAAAATGCCACCTATTTGAAACAGACAAAATAAGGAAAGGAAATTTAAAATCTGGATTTTAGCGAATCTTTTTATTTTTTATGAATTGCTCAAACAAATATGTTATTCGAACTATAAATTTGAAATAGCAAGGTTAAAATGAACTTTACTGTATTAACATACGTAATATTTCATAAATTCAAACTATAAAGGCTTTCAGAAAATGCGGAATATATTTTTCATGTGGAAGATGAGAATACTTTAAAAGCATTTAAATATTTTTAAAAAAATTTGATCCTAATAATTCAAAAATCTTTTAGTGGTCTTTTTTCGGAACTATTGACTTTATTTGATTTACGATTTAGTTTAGTTTAGTCACATATTTTACCTCATCCCATTTTTTTAAAAACTTTATGTGTATGTAATTAACATCTGCAATTTAAAATAATTATATATTTGGGTGATACTTTATACATGAGTATACACATAGTTTATTTTTATTTCTTTTTTAAAAAAATTATATCCATCTCACATACATTGTATCATCAAATAACTTTCTAGGTCTTTGTGAAAAAAATATTTAAAAAAAAAAAAGATAATGGAACAATATTGATATATTTTTTTCCTTACAGAAATTCTATGCATTGTTGTGTTTTATTAAAGGATTGAAATAATTACGACTCCAGGCCTATGACAATAATTTTATTCCTCAACCATATTAAAAAAGCAAATCTCTATTTGAATGTTTCGAATTTTACTTTCGAAGAAAGGATCATAAAGTAAATCCCAGTAAATAATTATTTAAGGTAAAATTATCGTTAATATATTATTTTAAAAACCTTTATTTTTGCTAATACTGCAAAATGTTCGCTTAAAATATTAAATCCCATCATTTTCTTTTTAATGCTTTCGCCCATAAGATAACAGAAATAGAATTAAAAGATCATATACAAATTCTTATTTCTTAATGGAATTTTGTTTTAATATTTGGAGCTCTTCTTTTTGTTCCCTCATATTAATACGAGATATTTATGTTTCACAATTATGTTTTTGAATTTCTTTCCATGTTTTATTTCCTTTATTGCTTTTAATCATAATTTTTAGTTTTCCTTTTGCTAAGGATTATCTTTGTTTAAAAACATATTAAAAATTGAATCACTTTTATTGGAAGGTTTCTTTCTTTTTTCAAATGTAAATATAATAGTTTTCAAGTTTCAAATAGAATGAAGGAAAATAAACGAATTCGGACTTCTTTTTTCCCTTTAAGGTATTCTAATGAAAAGAGTAAAAACCAATACTAGTTAATAACACATGTATTTATTCTAACAACATTTTATAATTTTCTTTACTTTCAAATGAAAAATAAGTAAAAATAAATATTCATCTTAATACTTAATGGATTTAATTCTTTTCCATATGATGGCTATACATTTGTAATTATCTATGTCTTACATTAATTTCTGAATATTATTTTATTTATATACACTTTACAACAACAGCAACAACAAAAAACGATGCACCAAGAACGAGTTCTTCAATAGACACAAAAATTGGTGGGTAGAAAGATTATGTACAGAATAGAAAATGATTAAAATTTAGGGAAAATTGAAGCCTTTATTTCAGAGTTACATAGTTACAAAGTAATGAACTCAATAAAAGGTGTCGAACAACCTCTAGCCTGGATGCAAGCTGTCACACTACGTGACATAACTTGATAAAGCACCTTGATGGTCTCCTGCGGTATTTCTTGCCAAATTTGCTCCAATTGTCGGGCCAGGTCATCAACATTCCGTGGTAGATGCTGCCGTATTCCCATCATATCCTAGAAATGTTCGATTGGAGAGACATTTAGCAATCTGGCAGGCCAAAGAAGTGTTTGACAAGCAGTAAAACAGTTTATTGTAACACGTGCTGTATGTATTCTGGCATTATCTTGCTCAAAAATCCTCCGCCGTCTGTGAATGGTCATGGTGGACACTCGTGTGCTGGTCGCACATCTGATGGTTGATAACGAAGAATCAGGCGTTGTGACAGCTGATTTGACAATCAATATGTCCTACCAATCTGCTGTGGCCCTAGGACTTTAGGAGGAGTTGCCCGATTGAAATTTCACTACAATAGTGCAACTCCTTCTCAGTGCATTGTTTTTGTTTTTGTTTTGTTATAGAGTGTAGTTGGGTTAATAACTGGTAAATTGATAAGAAATAGTCCATTCTCTCTAGTACCTTCGCTAAAATTAATTACTCTGTTGTCTCCTAGCCATATTGAACATCACTCTCTAAGACTATGCTGCAGTGCTTAAATTTTAACTTGGAAGAGGTGTTCTTAAAAAAGTTTCTAATCTTGGATTTTTTAAATGTATACGGACTGATGGAATGGGAATGGTCTTTGATAGGCCAACTAGGGATTGGAAATAACAGCAACATAACATTGTATCCACTGTTATTATTTTTTAAAAGAAATTTTTTCAGTCCTTTGTATGAAATTGACTATCATACTGAATGGAAAGAAAATGTACTCTCAAGTGTAGTTGAACGCTTATAATAAAAATTGTCATTAGAGGTTTCATATTTGAATAAGTTAAATTTGAAGTAAATTTTTTTTAAAATGAAAAAAGTCAATAATTGCATACAAAATTGATGCTAATATTGTTGTAATATATTTTGTTTTCATGGCTCTACAAACGACTACATGCATGTTCAATAAGAAATATGCGAAATGTC
>BMAV01024043.1:169098-186799 GCA_019973955.1 Trichonephila inaurata madagascariensis | reverse complement strand
ACATATCGTTTAAAAAAATTAATGTACTAGCCAAGTGTTAACATACATAATATTTATTAATTAATTATTTAAATTTTCTGATTTTAATTATGATAAAACACTTTTGTTCGATTTAAGTTCCCTTATAAGTTTCTAAAGGAAAATTCAAAAGTGTATTTTCTGAGGAGGACTAATAACACTTAATGCGGAAACTCTCATTTTTTCAAACTTTTTTTCAAAGATCATCTCTACATATCAGTGATATAAGTACCTAGCAGAATATTTCCAAAAACAATGTTAAGTAAGTTGAAAATTGTGCCACATTATTCATGATCATTGTGTTTGAGGCTTATTTAAATTGAAATTAATCCAAGAAAACTAAATTAGATCAGCCATTTAATTTTTGGCATCATTTATTCTTTCCAAAAGTTTTGTTCAATCTGACCGTGTTATTTTAGACCTATATTCACATAAAAAGGGGCTCCATAAATCTCTTTATATATAAAGATCCGTAAAAAAGCGCGTAATTTTTGTAGTGCGTTTTAGACATTTTTCATTGAAATATTTCTTATATTTTTACTTGCAATACAGCTTATGAAGTAACGGTGGAGAGCAAGAATATAGTTGAACAGCTTACATCAGTGAAGGAAAGATTGGTATAACTCTCTTATATTCCCAATATCATATTTACATTTTCCATTGTGACAATGATTCTTATGACATGGAATTTTTAAGTATCTGTAGGTATCTCATATAACAAACTTTTGCTTATCATTCTTTGTTATCAACTTAATATCAATTATTCAATTCGCATTTGATATTTGTTCAAATTCTTGTTTTGTGATCATAAATAAAATTGACAGTTTAAATTCAGTTAAATATACGTACGTTTTGCTATATACATTGTTTTAGAAATTAAACTTACACTTACATAAAATATTTTTAAATAAACATCGAATCTCAATATATTGGAACAAATAATGACAGAAATGCATTGTAATTCTTTAAAATTATTTTCTTTTATGATCCTTCAGATCTTCACTTTATTTGTAAAATTTTTACATTATGTATTTCTTAAGGTATTAGATTATTAAATCGTGCTTGGAGGCTAATATCGTTCATATGTAAAATGTCTCTTACATCTAGTGAAATTTTTAATATTTGCTTAATCTTAAAAGTACTCGATTTAAAAATAAAAGGTTGAAAGCATGGATAACCATTCATTTCTATACGGTCTAGTGCTTTAAAATATTATTTACGTACTGAAAGAGAAATAATTTTGCTCCATTTAACTTCAAATATCATATTTCCCTTATGATTTACCCAATTAACAACATCTGCAAATGACAATATTTCTTATACAATGACAAGCTACAATTACTCGAAATAATTAATGATTTAAATAAGAAAATGTCACGTGTGTGTGTATGTGTGTGTGTAAATTTAAAAATATGTAACTTACACCATCCTAAATATATATAATCATTAAAAGTACTCATCTCTTGGAAACTTTCCTCAAAGGTCCTTTCAGTCTGACTTCCGTCCCTTAATTGCCCAGCTAAGGAACCATTAAGTATGGCTGCATCGCTAAAACCTGAATTTCTCAGCGTGATTAATTAATTCGATTAATTAGTCTCGCCATTAATCTTACTACAGGTTACATCTCGTTCCAGTGGTTCTAGGGTGACCTGATACGAAGTACTTTGTGGAAGATCGCGCCCTGTCCGTTTTCCCGGGATCATCCTCGGTCTGCAGACAGTTTTCGCTCCACGGAACTTTGCAACTTTACACTCGAGTTGAGAGAACCGTCATTTATCGCAGTTTAATGGGTTTTGCTCCTGATGTTTATTAATTGCAGCAGGTGTGACCGCAACACCAGCTGCTTTTGAATCGAGCGATAGATCTCACCCTTTCCCCTCAATTGAGAAGCTGTAGTGTCTGCTGCCAATGAAGTTAACACAGGGGAAACAAGCCGTAGGCGAATAACATGCACTCACCGAGTTTCGTAATTATGTTGTAAAAAGAATTTGAATAAGGCTATTGAGCGAAATTCTCCCCCCCCCCTATTCTCTCTCAATATTATTAACAGGGCACCTCAAATAATTATCAGAAATAAAAACGGACTCTTTAATTTATATATTTTATTGAATACAAAATCAATTTTTTTATAAGAGTGTTTTCTGTTACAACTATAATAATTTAAGGTAACGTTTTACTAAATTTGCTTAAGTTAAACTACAATGTTATTAGAACATATAATAATTAAATACTCGTAAAAATTGCTAAGAGAATGGGATTACTGCAATTCGTTTTTGTCATATCAATTTATATTTTAATGGGTTGCCCTCGAGGTTAGACCATCTTTAAGCTGAGTTTTCGTTCGTCCCTTCAAATTGGCTTTTTGAGCTAGAATAACACCCCTCCGCAAGCGAACGTGACTACTAAACAGCATATAAACTATCTAGAAAAAGTCTGCGTTCAAGTACTATTACTTACATGAACAATGGAAAAAAAGTTTAAAAACTAGAATTTAAAAAACAAATTTTAATATTACGTTTTATTTAGTTCGTTTTAAGTATTCAGAATAACAAAAGTAAATTTGGTTTGCTTTCATAGATTTTAAAATAAAGACAGGTTTGTAACGATACTAACAAAAATCAAGTAGAAAAAGTCTGTGTCCACTGTTTTAATAGTAACTACAAAAATTTTCTAAAAAGGGAATAATGAGCTATTTAGTAGTAGTATAACCTCATCATTTGAGAACCTCCTGAAGTCGTTTCGGCATTCAACTAACAAATCTTGTGGTTTTTTGAGTACTTATCTTTGCCCATTGGTCCTTAAGAACACTCTTCAGCATATCCTTGCTGGATACATTGTGTTGACAAATCCTGCGTTACAACAAATCTCATAGGTATTCCGTAGTATTCAGATCAAAAGACTGCGGGGCCATGTGCAGGTGATTTGGGACATTATACAACAGCCAAAACTTCACAATCTCAACGGTGTGCTTATGATCATTGTCGTGTTGGAAACGAAACGATTATCCTAAGCCGTGTTTGGTGGCACTTTTCTTTAAATTGTTTTTTAGAACATCAAAGAAATCATATTTGTTCATTGATTCTATATACTCCAACTTGTCAACACCATTGCTCGCCATGCACCCCCACACCATGACTCCACCGCCGCCGCACTTTATCGTTGGTACTAAGTGCTCTTTTTGAAGTGCTGTGCAAGGTTTTCTCCAGACTAATTTACAACTATTTGTGCCAAAGATGCAAAATTTGACCTCATCAGAGAATATCACAGTCCTCCAGAACTTCAGAGGCTTATGTATATGATCTTTTGCAAAAACTATCCACTTAAGCCGGTTGGTTATATCATCTTGTGAAGAAACCATGGTGTATTCAAATATACATATATATTTAAATGAATCTGAAGAAAGAATAAGAAGTTTTACCTGAGTGTTCTACAAAATGGTACTAAATGCAAAAAGAAAAGTAAAATATTCTAAATAAGTTTTGAGTAGTAACTCCATTTAAAGATAATATGTCCATTTTGTTTGGGTTTGTGATAAATCAACTCTTTCCACTCGTTTATATATTTTTAATATTTAAATTAAGAAGAAATTAACACGTAATAAAATTTTAAATATGTTCTAAAATCCACTTATGATGTAATAGTTTTAGCTGGCTAATCCGATACAAGCAGATTAACTATGATGAATATATTTCATAATTATATAGTTTAGTCCTATTGTTCTTATTGAATTTTTTAAATATTTAATTATTCATATAAATTAATTAATAAAAACAAATTCATTCAAGTTCCTTTTCTGGAATAAGTGTTCTGTTTTTTATAGCTACATTTTAAATTTTCTGGAATCCTTCCATAACTTTCATAAACTTTTTTTGTATGATTTCTGTTTCATACCAATTTTTTACTATTAAGTATAGTTTATATACAAGATAAACTTATTTAAAATTCCCTTAAAAATATACATTTTTAAAATTTAAATAGACAATAGATTAGAGAAACCATTTAAATTGGTCTGCATTATTCCTAAACTTTAGATTTTTGCCTACTGGTTTTAGAAAAAAGTGTTTATATTCCGGGGAGCTAATGGAGCATGTTGGAAATGTCGCAGTTCAGAATGAATTTGACAACAAAGTGAAATTTGAAACTTGCTTAATAATCATTGATACATAATTACTTGGTGTTTACTCAAATTATTTTTATGTTTTTACCTAAAAGTTTAATTTTTTTACTTTAAAAAAACTTCACACAATTAATTTCCCGGAATAATACCACAGTGTTTGTTCATGTTGTTAAGTAGAACTTCTAAGACATTTTTACTCTTTATTATTATAGGGAATAACTGTACAGAAGTCAATACAAAAAAGTAAAGAATGAAATGCATGAAGACAGCGAGAAATTTATTATTTTTTTTCATTCCAGTCAAAAAATTCAATAGGATTTAAGTCTACCAGAAGAACACCTAATATATTCTTTAATTTACAAGGTTCATTCATCCAAGAGACTACTGTAACGGTGACTACAATTAAAAATTCATTAAAACAAGCAGGCTATTTAAATAGATTTTTTTGTTCATGAGGACTATTACAATGTTTTTTTTAATCAGTAATTTTTTTTTATATGGAATGCATATTTCATTTTGCATTAAAATAATTTATTTGCGGTGAAAATACTTTTTGAATGTGTATCTTATAAGTGCATACAATATAAAGCTATAAAAAAACATCCACAGTGAGTTTAATACAAGGATTCGAAAGAAACGCGAAACATTTAACTATTTTAATTATACAAGGTGATTCATAAAGAAGTAAACACGTTCTAGATGCTGTAAAACAGTAATAATCAAAGACACGCACAAATTCTGCAAACCGTAGGATAGATAAAGTTCGTGTCAAGCCCCTGATGGAAGTGTTGTAAGAAAAAACATGTGTGTCATGTTATTAGTCAATCAAAATGGCGGTATTTGGAATGAAAAAGAATTTTATGTTCATGAATGCCATGGGAGCCACTTTTTTTGGATGTGTTATCTCTTTTGTTGATGCCACAGTTTCAGTACAACATTGATAACTTCATTCTCCTATTGGATGGTGTACCACCACATTGGTTGGCCAACGTGCGAGATTACCTTCAGGAGCATCTTCCTGGATTGGACGAGTAACGGACTGCAACATGCAACTTACCAATGACCACCCTGAAGTCCTGATTTAACACATTGGGATTTATTCCAGTGGGGCTGCGTAAAGGACAAGGTGTTCGTTACTCCCCTTCTCGTTGATCTAGCAGTACTAAAACAATGTATCACAACCACTATCAACGGACTTGAATCAATTATCTTAACATGCATTTAAGGAGAAATGGATTACTTGCTCAATGTGCGTCGTGTGACAAAAGGTTCACACACAGAACACATCTATCACGATCTCTAACAAAACTTTAAATAATCATATACAATTATATGCCAAGCAGGGGCGTAGCTACCACCGTATCAGCCGTATCAATGATACGAGGCACCCAACTTACTACAGTGGCCCCAACATGTGTAACTGCTGTCCCATTAAGGTATCCGACTACGTTCGGAACCGTGATTTTGCAAAAGCGTTTAAATAGATAATATTTATGATATTTTGTGTCCCTTAGATAAGAAAATGTATATAAAATTGTTTTAAGAATATTATTACAATAAAAAATTATTTATGTACAATATTTTGACAAAAATGAACATAGAATGACCCATTTTGAAAATTTTCTCCTTTTGTGAAAAATGCTTCTGTTATAATAATATTTTGCCTGTATATAGCTCTGACCTCTGTACAGAGACTCAACTAGAATGTTTGAAATATATAACTTAGAAGTGGGTTTATCCATGTTTTACGACAAGAGGGGAGAAATTTTAAGAAAAAAACTCCGATAATTATTTCAATGGGTTGTAACTCTGAAAATAATGTGAATTTTTCAAAAAAAAAAATAGTTCAGACTCTATGGAGAAGTGTTTACTTTATATAAGCACACACACAAAATATTATTATTTTAGAAGGATTTTTCATAAAAGCAGAACATTTTGAAAAAAAGGTTTTATTTTAAGTTAATTCTTTTCCAAATATTGTAATTAAATAAATTGTGTGTGTTTTTGTCAAAATAACCTTAAAACAATTTTATACATTTTTTCTAATCTAATTGACACTAAATATCATGAAATTATCCATTTATGCTTTTTAAAATCACGGTCCCGAACGTAGTCGGATACCTTAACAGGGCTTTAATATCTGAAATAGGGCCTGGAAGAAATTTTGATACAGGGCCCACTCAAAACTAGATACGCCACTGGTTGCAAGTAACATATAATATCAGAAATTGCTCTTGATTTATAGTGCACTGAAAATGTATACTTCTTTATGTATCAATTCTCCAGTATATATAGTCGAAACAGTTTTTTTTTTAAAAATTCTAATGGATTTAATTTGCTTTAGATCTTGCGAAAAGTCTATACTACTTATTTTAAACAATAATTTATTTCTTCAATTATTGTTTACAATTGAGATCTCCAACCTAGGAATCACTGAACCTTAGGCTTTCCTGGAACTGTGACAAGGGTTCCGCAAGGGATCATTATTTCGTTAGTCAAAGAGACAAAATTTTAGTGAAACTTTAATTTTTAGTAAAGATCGAAGGATTCAGTAGTATATTTTACAATTAAAAACCCCTATCAGGAATTATTTTTCTCAAAAAGATTCCTAAAACTGGGTTAAAAATCCATTTTTATATTTCATCAAAAATCAGGATTTGTCACTGATAGAACAACAACTAACTGAACTATCGGCAGATTCTATATTAAAATACATCTACAAACGAGATCTTGAATTTTGGTTACAAATCTATCCTCAAATTTTTGTTCAAATTATAAAAGACTTAATGAGACCTTTGTTACAACATATTTGCGCGAAAGTTCATTTTCCTCATATGTCGGAACAAAAGAAATATAAATAAATTGGTGCTAAACATGAAATACGTTTACAAAAAAACAATAGCAGAATACGACTTGATGATCTTTAATTATATACTTAAAAAAACTTTAATAACAATGCAAGACTTTCCTTTTATTGTCTTTACATAAAGTACCTATAACATGTATACATTATAAGTACTATTAAGTATTATATAAACTTATAATCTAGGAGTTTGTTGTGTGGGAGATGGGACTTCCAGAAAATATTTTTATGTTCTAAGAGTTCTGTGAATCGACAAAAATTGAAGACCACTTGTTTACAAAAAAATAGTTCTTAAATTAAGTTGAGTACAGGTAAATAGTTCAACGGAATTCAGAAATTTATTGATTTACTTAGATATGTTAACCCATTTCAGCAATACTGGTCAAATTAATTAAAGCAAAAATAGTTGTAGTTTTATTTTTTTAAAAATATATTCGAATTCTCTTTTCTATGATTTTATCCTTCTTTATAATTAATACGTAAATTAACGTTAACCAAGCTTATATTTAAATTTGTACACACTCATACTTGAAGAATCAACACGATACATTAATAATTTTCCTTAAGTATTTGGTAACAAGTAAAACCATGCATCATAGATGATTTGAAAAATAGAAAAGGAATTAAAAAAAAAAAAACGTTTCGACTTAGCGGGAATCTAGAGAACAAAAGAAAAAAGCCCCATTAGCATTTTCAGTATAAATTACATGCACAGAAAGACGCATAATGATTTTTTCACATTCTGTTCTGGGGACAAAACAAGGAACTTTCGCTTTAATTAGAGGTAAAACAATTATAATTTTTTTTCAATCATTTAGGAGAAGAGGGAAAAAAAATTATGTCAAAGACTAGTTTGATTCGGTGGGAAAAGAAGGAAAAAAATGGCGGAAAGAAAAAGCATTAACTCCCAATGGACGTCTAAAGTCTAGTTTGGAAGCGATAACGATACTATAGTAATGCGTAATCGATAGGTAAATATCCGTTTTCTCTCTCGAGAACAAAGCAGGACAAAATTTAATTAAAAACTTTTACATTTTAGCTATTACGAAGCGTTTCTGACATTGCCCTACCTTTTCACTGACGCCATTTTTTTTAAGTCTTACTCTATTCTCAAATCGGGGGGGGGATACTTGTTGGAAGCGTATTTTTTTCCCCATGAATTCGCTTTCATTTCTTCATTTCTCTGGGGAATATCAATTTCTGTACCGAAATAGAGAGAGAGAGAGAGAGAGAAATCTGTTTGATCCTAATTAATAAACATTTAAAGCTAGAACTTACTGTATAATTCGGGATAGTTCTTTGGTGTTCGTAAGATTCTTTCGTTAAGAATTATTAATTGAATTGTCTTAGAATTTTTTTATTGGGAATGAAAAAGCGAAAATTCGCGAATAATTTTCCGCATCTTTATTTCAATTGGTATATTTTCAAGTGCTTTAATAGGCGTTTTATACTTCCTTTATCTAAAAATTGTAAAACAAAAAATAAGGAAATTATTCTTTAAAAAAATAGGAAAAATTAAATATGTTGATACAGAGTCTTACAAAAGGAGCTTTTTTTTGTTGCAATTATTAAAATATCGAGACTGTAGAGAAAGTTATTTAAGCTTACATTAATACCTGACACTTATTATATCCAGCTTATTATGATCACTTGGCACTTATAAGGAGATTGGCTACAACTTCCCTTTGTTGCCACTAAGGGGTGAGAAATAGAATACAGGAAGTGTGAAGCAGTAATTGTAATGTTTTGTTTGAAAAGAAATGGGAGAAAATGGAATTTAAGTTGGTTTGAACGCGAGATGATTGTAGGAGCTCGAAGTGTAGGAACCAAAAGGACCATACTTGTTAAATGTTAGAGAGTAGCAGTTGTTAATTTTTACAGAGAATGGAGAGATTCCTAAGTAGAAAACCGGGCCTCAACGTCAGATTTGTGATTGTCATAAGTTACTGAATGCTCACTCGAAAAGGCGAATTGCGCAAGTTAAGCAGTTCAAAAGAAAAGCAACCTTGGAATTTTCTTCAAGGTGGAACTACAAATGTCTCTGAATGAACTGTTTGCCACACACTACACCGTATATAGGCTATGATGGTCAATGGCTTGTTAGAAATTACTTATTATCAGCCTTGAACAAGTGCAGACTATTCTAGTTCGCAAAAGGGCACAAGAATTAGACTCTAAATGACTGGAAAATGATCACGTGATCCGATGAATCGTGTTTTCAACTACACCATGCAGATGGCAGGTTGAGAGTATGGAGAAAATAGAATGATGATCTCACCTGTTTAGCCGCAACTCTCCAAGCTGGTGGAGGCAATAATATGGCATGTGTGATACCTTTCTGGCTTTGCTTGGGTTCTTTGATTCATGTGAAATAACTTCTCAATGTCCAAGGGTATTTAAAGTGCTATCACGGATCGAGTACATCGTCTTATGTTAATTATGTGCCCTGGATACATTTAGTTAGACAATGCTCCTTGTCATACAGCTGACATTTTTCACAGATGGTTCTAAGAGCAAGGAAGAGACTTTACATTGATTAGTTTGCCATATCTCAATCCAATTGAAAAAAGTGTGGGATGAGATTGAACGGAGCCTAAGAAAACTGGATTCAGTACCATTCAATCTAAAGGCATTGGAAAGTACAATTCACTGGATATAATGTCCGATTCCTCATATCACCTACCAACAACTCATAGAGTTCCTGCCAAGAAGAATCTATGCAGTACTAATGACAAAAGATCATCCAATATTGTATTGAAGGGGCGGTATTAATAATTTGGACACTTAGTGTATGTACTGACTATGCCAAAGACAGGAAATAAAAAAATCTCCATTTTGTTTTCCTTTCTAAGCAAAAAAACGTTTAATAGTATAAGTAAACGTTTTAAAGCATTTGGGCAATCAATCAGTAAAATGATGGTATTTTCTTAAAAATTTCATTTCGTTTTTGTTTTAATTACTTGTAATATTTTATTACCTTCTTTTGAAACATAATAAATATTTAATATTTATTTAGAATAACGTCTCCCAAAATATTACAGTAAAATATCATTACTCTGAATTAATTAGATATTTAGGTCGGTTAAGTAAGCGATCGCCAACCACCGGTTCGTAAAATTATTCTTATGGTCCGCAGAAAAATTGGGACATTATATAAACTCTTAATGAAGATTCAGCTAAAAAAAATAACGAGTGACAAAGCCTATTATAAATCGAAACGAAAATAAGTGACGATTTTCAACAACATATTTGTATGGAAAGACATTTTCAGTATTTAAATCTCAATACCGGTCTCGGCTTGAAATATAAATGCGACTCTCCGTCTTGGTGATGTCATGGAAACCAGAAATTAACGACATGATTTCAGACAAACAGGAATAATTATTGCACTAAAAAGGTAAAACATTTAAAAAAAAATACATTATTACTCTTGTAAAATAAAAGTTATCTGATTATAGTTATATAAATGCATTTATCTTTTTTCTAAATTTATATCAGTGGTTAACTTATAAAATTATACATTTAATGGTGCACAAAGTCCTAAAAATTGGCAAACGCTGGTCCAAATTAATTTCCATTTTGATAAAAATAATTTATAAAATGTATCTAGGTGCATGGGCAGTTGACCACTCTGTATAGTGAGAACGGCATGCATTTTGAAAAAAGGCATATTGAAATAGTAAATAAGTTAACGAGAAAGCATTCGTATGAATACAATATAAAGGTCCTCTACTTACAAGGGGAGAGAACGACTAAGGAAATTCATTTGGGGACGAGACTTTGTGTAACAGTAGTACTGCTATAGGGTATTCAAACCCCAATGTAATTCCGCCGAATGGCCAGTCAATTCCGAGAAAATAACGTTTGAAATTCATACTTAGCATATATACAAGTTATAGCTTATATAGCTCGTTTTCTCCCTGATGCAACTTCGCCGTGGCATAATCGTCAGCGTATCGGAGTACTATGTAATGGGTCCGGGTTCGATTCGCGCGAGCGGCCAACACGTCCTGTTTTTATTATTTTTTTCCTCCAATTTATTTTATTATTTATTTTCAGAATTAAATAATTTTATTTTTTAAAAAAGACTCATTGATTTTTAAATGATATTCTATATTATTATAGTAACTATAATTATAAAAAAAGTAAAAATAAATTAAATAATAATAAATAAAGTTAAATAAATATAAATAAAAAGTAAAAATAAATTAAATTTTAATAAATAAAGTTAAATATAAATATGAGTAAAAAGTTAACTTAGTCTTACAATTTTTTTTTATTACATACAAGAACCTGAGTGATAATTATCATATAAAAACATTCAAAACAATTAATTTTTTGACATGTAGCACGGTTAATAAAAGAAGAATTACCGCAAGAACAATGTTTTTTTAAGCAACTAGGCTATTTTGTAAAAACAGAGGTAAAAATGGCAAACAAATTTTAAGCAATAGTGTAGTAACCAAAATCTGTTATCCTACTGATTTCTCTTTTTATTGGACCATTATTTGTTTTTAAAAGAATTCTTTGTTCTTTAAAGTGTAACACCTGCTCACATTAAAAACAGCTGCCTTTCTCTTGATCAAAATCGGTTTGTTAAAAACGGAAGTAAAATTTTATGGCTATTTGGGTGTAAGGAATAATTTTAAAAATACAATTAATTAGATTTTAATGACAGAAGTAATTGTAGTTATACCATATATTAGTTGTTTTAGTGTTTTAAGAAGTAAAATAGTTACTACAATTATATAGAATATGATTTAAAAATCAATATGTTACACATAGCCTCGTTTCCAAATGAATTTCCTCAGTCGTGCCCTCCCATTGTTAGATGATTTACTCATAAGACCGTGACCTCTGAACCCTATATGAAACTAAGAAGGTAGATATAATGTAGATGAGTCGATACCTCTTTGGAAACCCTGAACGAGATGCTGACTTTCTGATACTGTCTTTCCCAATAAGCTGAAGATGATTTTTACTAGAAACACACACAAATTGGATCCGATTCAACATGGAACTTGCTCAAATCACTTCACTAAATGATTTACTAAAATATATTTAGAAATATTATCTTGGTAAAGATTTTGTGGTAGTTGTGGAGTGCTGCCGTCACGAGAGGACACTAGAAAGATAGTTGATCCAACTGAACACAGAACAAAGAAGTGAAGACAAATGAAAGAGATTCGAAGTGAAGTAAGCGGTTGCACAAGAAGCCTGCACTCTACGTTACCCGTTTTCGAGTGAGGTAGTTCTGTGAACAATTCCGCTATCCAGACTGTGTTCACGACTCTGCAGGGAATAAATTCTATTAACTATTAAACTTAAATTTCTGTAAATATTTTAGCATGTGTCCCGATTTACAGTGTAAATAAATTAATGTGGCTGAGTCAAGCAATCATTATTTCCACAACAACTGATATGCTAAAATTTGTTATAGAAGTAGCAATATAATTGCTTATTCACTTTGGTGGAATAATCACAGTCTCTGTCAAACTGCTTTTCACATTGCTTTCAATTCAACTGATCATCAGCATACTATCTTTCTAGATATTTGACATTTACTAATTTTCTTCTTTTGAAAGACATCCCGTTGAGTCTCGTCCCCTACAGCCTTAGTGTGGCTTCAAAGAGTGAAGTAAATAGACGATCAATCAAAGCAATCCATTTTTATCGGATGTTTGAATGATTTATACTGCATTCAAATTACAGTACACATACATTTTCTATTTTTAAGTAAATACGGATCAATATATGCTACTCAATAATTGTAGGTTTTCGGAGAACATATATTATATATATATATATTCACACATATATGAAATTCAATTTATTACCATTCTAAACACTTCAGGGTATGTGTTCAATTTATAGCAACTAATCTGCAAGCTTGGATGAATGAATTATCATTTAATCCGTATAAAGCAGTTCGTATTATATTATTTTAATTAGAATTATTAATTAAGTTATGTTTAGTCATTAATTAATCAATAGTCGAAAGAGAAATGTCATCAATCTAATAAAATACATTTTCAAATATATTACTACGTACAATCGGTTTCCTTCACTTCAATTGATTGTTTTCTTTAAAAGACAAATTCTACTTTATGAAAAACAATGCATAAGCGATTAAACTAATAAATTTTATGTATTCAAAGGGTGCATATTCTCAAATGGATTGTGTATATATTAGACCTAACTATTAATTTAACTTAAATTGATATCAGATGCTTTTTTTATCGTTATTTTTTTCTGCATTTAAAATATAAAGGTAAGAAAAACAACTGCATTATGAGGGAGATAAGAGAAATTGCTTTAGTCGTCTTAAAACCTAAATAACTTTATAATAATATTTAATGTATGCATTATTTTTTTTGCATATTTTACTATATGCATATGTTATTTAAGAATACATTATATTAGATGAATGATGTTATGACAAAACTACCTATTGTTACGTTGAGACATACGTATATATATATATAGTCTTATTCTTTACAAACAAGAGATTCGACAATCACATTCGAAAAACAGTAGGAAAATTACACGATGAAGGACATATGAGCAATCGAGATTAAAAATTATAAAATGGATGCTGCAGCATTATAAACATTGCTGACTTAGGACACAGCTAATATATAAAATAATTTATATGAAAAGTGGGGTTGAACATGTTTTTTGGCCAGTCAACCTTCCCCCTTTATGTAAATAATACTGAGCAAAAACCTATTGAAAGTAATGGGTAGGAATATCTAAGTCCATTACAAGATAAAGGTAACTTATCTAAAAATTAGCACTAAAAAAATGCAGAGCCCGCGCTAAATCTGAGTGCAAAAAATAAGTATTGCCAGATTCTGGACCCTTATGTAGATTTAAATCATGTGAATGGCTGAAATATAGCACTTAACAAAAGTATAAAAAGAATGGAAATAAAAATTAATAAGTTACACACAAATTATATAGCATAACGTTATGTATATATATATAATAAACAATTCATTTTCAGGAAACTTTCTTTAATTTTTGATGGTCTTGAGCCCTCCAAGACATCGTACGATGCCTAATTATTCTGCTTTACTCGTCTGATGTAAAATACTATTTTAAGCACATCTTTACCTCCTTAAAAATTGTCAAATTGAACATTTTGCATAATGATATGATTCAATATTTCTTCAATCACCGAATCTGACGAACTCCTGTATTAAAACCAAAAAATCAAAAAAATCAAAAAAATAACGAATATTCGAAAAACTTCCAGAAGGAAAAGGTATAAAAGCTGGAACACTTTGGCCTTTTTAGTCTCTCTATGCTTATGTACATGTTGATATGTGTGTTTTTGTGTAATGAAATGTTAACGTAAAAAAACATCTTTATTTTTGTTCCAGTCATGACATATATTCAGAAAAGCTACCAGATTAATGGAACCAGTTAAAGATGTACCCGCACTACGTTTAATCTCACTGAAATTACTACAGACATGTATATGTATTTAATTTATTTTTGAGAATTTATTAGGAAAATATATTTATAGAAATGGATTACGTTAAAAAATAGATCATGCAGCAAATATGCGTTTCTTTTGCTGAAAAGCTATCAGATAAATTAAAACCAACTACGTTTAAGCTCACTGAAAATGTTACAGATATGTATATGTATTTAATTTATTTTCAAGCATTTATCAGGAAAATGTTTTTATTGAAATGAATTAGGTTAAAAGAGAAAAGAGATCATGCAGAAAATTTGCGTTTCTTTTGCTGATCTTCAGAGGTTTTTTAAAATAAGAATTGAACCATCGTTTACATTTTTCTTGTTTTTTAATTATTTTTTAAATTACAATGGAAAATTCCATATCTTCTCTTTTAATTAGGAATCGGCTTAGAAAAAACTCGTTTTGGGGTTAAAAAACCTCTCTCGGGAGACCCTATAGACTATGAAGCCTCCCCTCTTTGTTTTTGTCAATGATTGGTAATGCATAGTTATTCATAATTCTCCTCGAAATTTCGAAGAACTGTTGCAAAGAAAAAAAAACTAAAACAAAGACAGAAAAAAAAAGAAAAAAAAAAGGAGAATGAATTTGAAAGAATACAGAAACAATTAAAGTTTTATTTGTTTACCTCATAGGTTTTCTAAAGATGAACCCATTTTCACAAGTCATACATCAATGCGATAGTCAAATTCCTCCCTCACACTAGACAATATGTTGCACACAATCCACGTTATTAACAGCACGTAATACGTAATCTTTTGATGCAGTTCCGCTACATCATCAAATGTGAAGGGGCCATATAAAAGCTTTCGTCTTATGTAAAAGGTAAAGTTTTCGGATAACATGGAAAACAAGAAAAGAATAACACATGCTGTCAATAACGTTCATAGCACCATGTTGAGTGGAGCGTGGCGGGAACAGGACTACCGTATTAATGGATGCGGTATGACCAAAACAATTTTATAAGTGTTTACACACAGAACACCTGTAAAATATGTAAATAAAACTAGATTTTTGCCTGTATTCTTGTATGTGTACTTTTTTGCTGTGTTCGTCTTAGTTTCTTTTACTCCAGTGCTCCAAAACCTTGGTGGGAATTATAAATAACCTTGCACTGAGGGTCGTTGGACAGACTATAACTTTTTGTGCTATTTGTCTGCCGAGCAGTAGAGAGCTTTGAGGCTTCAAAAATAAAGGGAAAAAGAAAGTCCGTACAACCCCCTTCCTCCACAAAAAATAAGAAGATTCTGTCAAATGTTTGACATTTATGGATTTTGACAAATCACATGGTCTTCAAAGAGCAGTTAAGATGGGAAGAAATTCCTTGGAGCCTTTTTTGAGCCAAGACCTTTCCTTGTCATTTGCTTGGTGTTTCAAGTTATGAGGTCTATAACTCTTGAATGGTTTTAGGTCAGTTAAACAGCCGAACAGTAAAATTCATCGCTGTAACTAGAATATATAATTTACAATTTTTTTGAAATTGTATAAGACTGTACTTACGTAAAGAATAATAATACAGTTAAGAGACGAATACATTGATACTTAAATTATTTTGATACTCAAGAGAATATTTTATTATAAATTTAACTGAAGTAAATACTTATTCTTATTCATCTATTTGATATGTAGTAAATATTTTCCTCACGAATTATTGTATAAACGGTATATTCACACGAACAACGGCGGATCGTGGTTATGCAGAGGAAAATAAAATATTACAAGTCAGAGTCTACCTATAAGGTAAAGATATTGTATAATATGAAGATAAGAAAAAAAAAATTTAAAAAATTAAAATTTTAATATTTCCACAAAGGGTTTTAATTTTTGAAAAATTGGAAACAACACACTTGCTTTTGGTTAGATCACACATTTTAGTCTCAAAACAAAATTATTTTTCTAAGATATAAATAACCAGAAACGATTATTTATGCATATAAAATATACAATGTACATTGCAGTATTTTCTAACTCCAGCTCTCTCTCCAAACACCATGGAATCCATACGATCCAAATTTTTGCCATCTTCTGTTTTATTGTGCATTGTCATTAAAACAGCACGTTTTTTTATAATTTTTTTAATAATAATAATAATACTGACGTAGCTGTAAAATGTACCTGATATTGTTTTTTCCTTTTAACTATTTCGCAGGTATCTTCACATCACAAAAAAAGTTTAAAAAGTAATTAAATACCTGTCTCCTTTCTTTAATAAAAATTAATTTTATTTTTTAAGATAAAAATACTCAAAAACCTCAACTTCCTTCCTTTTCTAGCAGTATGTAATAAAAAAAAATATTTTCCCCTTCATCTGTATATCAGAAAACGTCTTTTTTTGCAAAGATAGATTTTTAATTTCAGAAAAAAAAATTTCATTCCACTCTTACAAATATATACGAATTTTAGTCTAATGTGATATTTCATGATAATTCAGTCACATAGTAGCAAGGTAAAAATTGTTGTGTTTTATTTTACTATTACTATTACAAATATCCTTAAGTATACAAAACATTTATTTTATATGTATACAAGTCATTAAAATGAATCGTTATAAGCTTGCATATATTGTGTGAGACATCGAATTTTATGAGGAAGTGATTAAATCAGTCAGTAGAACAAAATTTAACAATACGCATAATGTTCAAATTATGTGTAAGAAACATAAATTTGTGTTGAGTTTAATTTAATGTTTTTAATGTATATTTTTTAATGTCTACAATATATGAAAAAGAAGAAAATTTTAACATAACTTTTTCTTTCAATGCTAATAGAAAATTAATAATTTTTATATGTAATTTTATAAGAAAGAAAATAAAAAAGTATTACGGAGCATTATAAGTATTTTTTTTAAATTAGTTAATTATTAATTATTATCTTGAGTTTTCTTACATACATAGCAGAGAAAGAGAATTGAATTTTCCTCATAATTCATCAAAAGGATAATCCTTCTTTTTTATCAAGCATATTTTTTCGGGATTTATTCGCATATTACATTATCATAATTTAAGAATCACTAAGAATATAAACTACCCCTTTTTTTTTAATTCTTTTTCAGAAAAAAATCTTTCCCTAATATATTATGAGTAAAAATGCCTTATAAATAGACTAATTCTGAAAAAAAAAAAGAAATAATAAATACTTATAAATTAAGAAATGACAAAAATGTCGACATAACTACATGTTTTAATCCTTTTGTTCTAAAAAAGGAAGTCGATTTTTT
>BMAV01024043.1:149406-168708 GCA_019973955.1 Trichonephila inaurata madagascariensis | reverse complement strand
TGATTAGCGAACTCCAAGTAAATTTTAATAATGCAATGAAATAGGTCTAAAATGAATTATTTATTTATTTTATCTGATAATAAGGCTTGATGATTATGATAGAATCACACATATAGAGTTAGTAAATACACAGCATTGAGATTTTCACAACATCAGATTCTAAATTGCATCTTATTAATTTAATTTGAACAAATTGTATGAGACTTATCTAAACAAAAGTTAATTAAATTGTTAATTTTCAACGACAAACTGAATTTTCAGATTTGAATCATGGAGTCGTTTTATAAAAGGATGTTTTAATACTTTTCCTGCGGAATCTAAGATTACAATCCTTTGAATAACCTTTTCACATTTCATTGTTTTCTTTGCAATTTCATTATCTTACATTTTATTACATTAGTACTAACTTAATTAAATTCAAATTCCTTATTTATCAAAATGTTTTTATATACATGTACAAAGTGTTGTTTTTGTATTTTAGAATAGTTTATGTAATCTTAAGTAATTTCTATGAATTTATTCCAAGTCTTCCAATTTAATTTTTCAATTCCTACTCTATTAGCTCACACTCTCAATATATTTATATATTTATTATCTTGGTGGAATTTTCAATCGCGTTAATAAAATACATTTTAAAGCACGCAATTGAGCTGGTATCTTAAAAACAAGATTATTTTGCATGACAATACAGTAATTTAATTATAATTAATAAAACTTAATTGATTAAAACTAATTATTTAAAGAATTACACATACAGTCGTGTTGGCATCATTTTTGGCGACTTTGCGACCATTTTAGCGACTTGTGTGAAAACTTGAAAATGTTTTTTTTTTTCACATTTTAAAGCATTCAGTTGAACTGAAATTTTATAGACACGATTGTATTGGATGACAATACGATACTTTAATGATAATTAATAAAAATGAATTACCAATTAATTTTATGATTATGTGATATGTATATACATATTTATATGAACTGTAACTATTTAATAAAAAGTAGCTAAAATAAAATTTTTCTTTGTTGATCTAAGTAGGAATTGACTTAAAAAGTTTTTTTTTTTATATTACTTGTTATTTGCATTTGTTTGATGTGGACGTAATAAATAAGATTATTTGGAATAATTCTTATTAGCTTATATTTTTCATAAGGAAGAATATTAAAACAGTATCATATATGTATAAGTGTATGATATATGCAAGTAATGCATTCTTCAATATACTAAATATGTCTAGTATTAATTAAAAAAATAATTGATGTAGGTATATTAAAAAAATACTTATATATTTAGCCATAACTAAGGAATGTATCTAAAATAGCTCCAGTTTGGAGTCATTAAAAGGTATTTAAAGAAATATACATGAAGAAAACGGGAGACGATACAAAAGAAAAAGTATGATGTTACAGCCTAGGCAACGAAGAAACACCGTACTGGACACATCAACAGCAGGCAGTGGTTCAAAGTTTCCGCAGTGCGTATTGCGGCAGGCTTGAGCGTCCCGGTGAATGGATAAGTGCAAACGCCGCAGCAGCTTGGTGTCCACCTAAGTATAAGCAACATGATGATGGGCAACAGAGTCTGTTTGTGCACTGTGTCTCGTTACACCAAGTTTTAAGATTATCCCTTAGAAAAAAATCATTGGTGTAAGATCTGGTGACCATGTTAGCCATAGAACCAGTTCCCTATGTCCTACCTAGCGTCCAAAGTATTCCATATTCAACTAGTCACGTACAGGAGCAGAAAATTTCGTTGGAATCCATCATGATTCATCATTCATTCTCGTAAACTATGATACTGACTTGTACTGCTAACGAGGAGTATGGTTGTGCAGATTATGGGTGCTATTTGTGGGACACCCTGTCACAGGCGGACTTGGTAGATCACATTTTTGTTAGACTCAAACCACAAGTTCAAGATTATGTGGAGGATCGAAATCCACAAAACACGGTAACAACTTTTGGAGATCTTAGCTAAATTTGAAGAGAGGTATTCTTGCAAAGCAAAGCGGGGTTCGCTGAATGGTAATTTGGGGAATGTTATGTGTGAAAGAGATACAAGCGTGAATTGAAAGCCAATTGTGAAGTTACCTTGAAGATCAACCATTAGGTCAAGGTGCATACCATTGCACGCACGCCCAGACGCCTCTTCATAAGATTAAATCTAAATTTGGATTAAGGTAGGATTTATTATTGGATATTAGGACTTGTAATATTACTAGAAGTGAGAGTAGGTGGATTAAATATTTATAGTGGCCTAAGTTTCACGATTCGGTTTAACTATTACTGTGTGTTTGTTCATTATAGATTCTCGCTTAAATAATATTATCTAAATTGTTAGACATTTAAGTTCCATTCTTAATAAAGTCATATTAAGAATTAAAAATGTCTATTACTTTTGCAAACCCTACACCTCTAGCTCATGCTGACAATCAAAGAAACGGCCACCCAAGGGGGTGGTATCACAACCCTTTATATTTATTTGTCGATATGTTGTGAGCTGCTTATTACAAAATAAGCAATTTAGAGAGTTAATTTAATAATAGTTCAATAGTAATTCAATATATTATTTTCAGTATGTTTTTTTTTTAATTTTAAAATAAATTAAATCCCCTTGTGAAGTTATTTTAATAATTCTGCCGATGTTTTTGATATATTTAAACATAAAAATATTATAATTCCGTATTGCTTTAGTGTATTTTTTTTTCACACCAAATATAAATTTTCATAAATATGCAAGAGTATATTTTTCATTAAAGATCCATGTTAAAATGTAAGAATTATTTATAGATCTAAAGACAATTTAGTTGTTTGTGAAAGTCATTCTTCAGTTTGCTCATTTTAATTTTATATATATATATATATATATAATAACTTTCGTTGCACTCAGATTAGAGAACTGAAGCTTTCATGTTGCTATTTGGTACTCTAATATTCGAGTTTATGATAAACATCTGACCATGTGTTTTACCCTAACTACACGTAAATCTTTATAAGCAGAAACAAATCAAACAATATTATTTGCACTTTAATTGTGGGCTTAAAAAGAATATAAAACTAAGGATTTCGTTTGAAAAGCTTATTATTATCGTTTTTTTTTTTTTTTTTTTTTTTTGTATTATTATTTTTTTTAAATTTTTAAAAACAATCTTACTAATTTTATCTCCAAAACAGTAAGCCAATATCTTAAAGTTTCACTAAGAGTTTGACTTTTTTTACTTATCTTGTTCTTAAAGGCCAAGTAATACTGAACAGAGTAGTATATTTAAGTGTATATTTTTTCATAGAATTGTAATACATTTAAAAAATACAATTAAATGTTTTGGCAAAATATTTTTGATCAATTTGAAATATATTTTTACGAAAAATGGAATAAAATTCATTAAATTAAAAAAAGTATTAAAATTAATGTAATGCAAACATTTTTTTTTTTTATTTTTTTTAATTTGAATTGATGAAACTCGAGTGTTTATATTTTCGGAGAAAAAAAATTACGCTCTTTCCAAGACTAAATAAAAGCATTGAGAAGAAAAAGAAAGAATAAAATGCAAACAATTGAAATGGCAAGCAATGATTCCCAAAGCTTGAGCTCTTTATATTCGATGCTTTCATTTTTGTATGTAGACCGCTTAGAATTTGAAAAAGATAAAAAAATTCCGACGTTTCAAAAGTGTACTCATATCATTATTTTGAAACGTAACACTAGAACTAAAAGCGCGAAATAATGGATATTTTTATGCTAAAAGATAAAATTTCAAAAGAATATTTCTAGTTTTATTGTTTTTGAATACATTGGAGATATACTGCTTCCGCCTTTAAAACCTTCTTTATTTAGTTACAATGGTATTTAAAATAAAAGAATTTTCTAGTTTTGCTATCAAAATATTTAAATCAAAGTTATGCATTTTTCTTATTCTTTTTTGTGCTAGAGACTCAAGAAGGGTTTTATTTATATGTAAAGAAAATTTGCCTATTTTATATAAATACAAAAAGATGCAAGCTATAAAAGTCTAATTCATACTTTTGAAATTTTTAGGGAAAAAAATTGTTAATTTAGGAAGAATTGAATATTTGCTTTGGATTTTTAAATAAAAATAACATTTTAATTTATATGTGTTCAATACATATAATTAATTAACTATGTCGCTTCTTGAAAAATTTTAATACATGCATTCATATATATGTATATAAATATTTCTGTATTTAAAAAAGTATTTTTAATTTAAACACACACACATAGAGTATATATAGCAAATATTGTCTATCCTCTTTTACACAAAATTAATGATTTATACAAACATGTGCAAACTAGGGAATTTGTTTCATTTTATCTTTTGAAAATAATTTTACATTTAATAAGATAATAGTTTTACATACATTTATTTCCCAAAATTTCGAGTTTAATTGAGCAGACAACACACATTAAATTTTGTAACAGACACATTTGAAAAGGCATAAAATGTACAGTTTAAAAACATTTTTAAAGATGAGTACTAATTAAAACCAACAGTGAGTGAGTGAATATTAACGTCGTACTGTTTAGCTACACGAGGGCTTTTGGTGACGGACCATGTAATTTTGAACCATGGTCAAGTGACGTGGACGACACCTGAGCTGGTACCCCTTCTCTTAACTACCACACCACACTAACTGGAGGATGTTTGAGCTCTAGATAGATTTATTGAGCATCTCACCCCTACACGGTGGGTATTTAGTGGTACTGGGCTCGAACTCATGACATGCCTGCCATGATCCGATACCACTGGGCTACCGCGGCCACTACTATCTACTAAAGATTTGCACCAACGTATAAGAATTTTGATATTTATAATGAGTATTATTTATTCCGATAAGTAATGTGTACATTTTATATATTTAACCATACAAATAACGGAAAGAAGTGTTTACTAAAAATTTTATTCCTTTGAACACAACATATGCTAATACATATGCTCCAGGTGTTTTTCAGCCCATGCTCTAATCGCTTTTTCATCATTTTCTGAGTTAGAAATAGCTTTTTCCTTCAGTTTTGTTGCCTTAAGGCTATTTTCCAGAAGCCTTTTGCGTGCAATTGAGGTGTTCACTTCAACACCATTATCCAATAAATCCTTTCAAAGGTATATGCTTGTCTTTCTTGCATTTAATTTGCTACTTCTTATTAAAATTCTATCAATTCTTGGAGCAGTTTTCCACTTGGACCCACATTTTTCTTTTCTTTTTGGTGACAATGATCCAGACACTTAATTCGATCACACCAACTGCCATAGTTATATCGCTCACAATCATAGAAGTGTGTTCATTGAGAGTGATTTATTTTAGATCGGTTCTCCCGGAGTAATATCCATCTTTGAAAAAGTAAAAGCATCACGTGTTATACAGAATGCAAAGTTGAAATTACCTGCTTCCCTCACGACTGAGCTCCTGTTATATTAAAATGAATAAATTATATTTAAATTCGATCTGTAACACTACCTAAAGGCAGATAAAATGCGTTTGAGGGGTCCAGAACATTACTAGTAATAACATACCAACTCAAACAAAAAAAAACATGTTTGTTCCAATTAATTCAAACAGTATAGAATATATATACAATTTTCAATCACCAAGGTAAAGTTAAAAAGTAAGAAATTGCTTTGAAAACTGATTCAGTTTTATCAGCCTTTATTCTAAATATTTTCTGCAGATGAAATTATTGTCAATATACTTCATTGAAAGAAATTAAAGGTCTTCCTAAGGTGCAATTCAGGTTTCATTCCTAAGGTGCAATTTTCAGAATTCGGCATTTGAACACAATACAATAATACAATAAATGATTAAGAGGTCTCGGGGGTGTTAATTTTGTCTCGAGGGGTAAAAATAGAAACAATTTTGAAACAGGTATAATTATTTTAAATTTAAATTAAATAATTCGAATCTTTTACACATTATTTGCAAGGGATCATGGCTTCCAAAATGTACAAAATGTTAGAAATTAATCATAATTTTAAAAATTACAAGCATATAATTAGCGCAGGCTATTTTCGAAAATAGTAACCTTTGATGTATAAAACTTTATAGAATTATAAAATGTATCACACTCTTTAAACCCTACATCATTTAAGAACAAGATATCTTCTGCATTTTAATATATTTGAAAAATATTGAAATTTTTAAAAAAACTTTAAAAATGTAATTTTTTTTAAAAAAAAGCTACTATTTTAGAAAATAGCAACGTAAAACTTAAATTATATTTCTTATATAGAAATGTTTCTTATTTTCGTATGCTTTAAATTTTTAAAATTATTATTGTGCTTTAAACATTTTACACCTATCTGAAGCCCCAATTCTTTATAAGTAATGCGTAAGAGATTCGAAGTATTTAATTTAAATTTAAAAGAATTATACCCGTTTGAAAATTGTTTATATTTTCAGCTTTCTAGAGAAATTTAACACCCTTTTGAGACCTCTTAATAAAGTTTATAGCTAATTATTCAAACATACACATGATTTGCGTTTAAGAGAACAATAAAATTATTTCTCAATTTAAATTGATGCAGAAACAAAGTATTTCTTCATTAGCTGTTTTTATTTAATTAATAATAAAACAAATGACTAATTTATACTAAATAAACTGATCACGTGCATTGAAAAATATTTTTGTGCATTTAAATCTTAAAGAAATAAGGACTATTTTCTTGTGAATATTCTTAAAAATATGTTGAACTAACTGTTAATCAATATTAAAATTTTACAAAGGCAAACTTAGAAAGGTAACAAAAATCGGTAAGCGAAGAGAGAAAGCAAATCACTATAGAAGGTGTTTGTTTCAACGCAAGACCATACGGTAAGCAACAAAACATATGCACAATGCATTGTAAATATACTACGGACTGCGATATAAGTAACAACTTATCATTAAAATAAATCAATAAGCGTAACAAATAAAGTGTTGATAACAGTTGCTGTGGAAATAATTTTTGTCGACTGCGCTGTAGAGGCAGCGCGCGCAAATGAAGACCAATAACACCCTATATGTGCTCTGTGAGTGAAAGATCACAGGATCTCCAATGGTTATAGAAATATACCGTGTGTGGTGGATTTTTTTCCTGTTGTTAAATAACATCTGGTAGATCTCATATCAAATATTATGCTGTCAAACGCAGTTCATTAGAATATCATTGGGCTGTCATGTTATCACTAATATCTGTTAAGGTATCCGACTACGTTCGGTACCGTGATTTTGCGAAAGCGTATAAATGGATAATATTTATGATATTTAGTGTCACTTAGATTACAAAATGTATATAAAACTGTTTTAAGAATGGTATTACAATAAAAAATTATTTAAGTACAATATTTTTTTAATTTTTTTATTGAAAACAATTATAAAATCCCCGTGCACCACAAAGTATCACACGGGACTGACAGAAGTAAGTAATAAACACACATTCAGGTTAAGCAAAAATTTAAAAAAAAATATTGAGGTTAAGAAGAAAAAAAAATATTTACAACAAAATCACAGAAGTATTTGAAAGCATTTCTAGTAGAAAAAGTTGTTGAAAATTCGGAGGCAAATTTATATTAAGTCCCTTGAAAGCCAGTCTTAGGATTTTTCTTTCTCTGGCAAACTTGGAACACAGATGGAGCACATGTTTTACATTTTCCTCGCCTCCAATATTACAATCACAGGAAGACAATATTATAACAAAAAATGAACATAGAATGACCCATTTTCAAAATATTCTCCTTTTGTGAATAATGCTTCTAATATAACTAGACTTTTTGAAATACATAACTTAGAAGTGGGTTTATCCATGTTTTACGACAACAGAGGGGAGAAATTTTTAGAAAAAAACACCGATAATTATTTCAATTGGTTGTAACTCTGAAAATAATGTGAATTTTTGAAAATTCATAGTTGATACACTGTACAAAGGTCTGAGCTATATACAGGCAAAATATTATTATAATAGAAGCATTTTTCACAAAACGAGAACATTTTGAAAAAAAGGTTATTCTAAGTTAATGTTTTGCCGAAATATTGTTTTTAAATAATGTTTTTTTTTGTCAAAATGTCCTTAAAACAATTTTATACATGTATTCTAATTATAAGTGACACTAAATATCATGAAAATTATCCATTTATGCGCTTTTATAAAATCACGGTCCCGAACGTAGTCGGATACCTTAAAGATAATCAACAAACTTAGACGATGAAGCTTCAAACCGTAAAGCTGAGTTGTAGCATCTTATGGTGTTGAACCTGTTGCCACATTCACTCTTACTTGGAAATTGTCATTGTTAAAACAGAAAAGGGACTTATGTGCCATTTTGTCCTGCGCATGTCTGCCCCGAAAGTATTGCAAAACAGAATCTTTAAAGCTACAGGGTCAATAACAGTTGGTACTTAATAAGCGAATAAAAATGCTAGTGGTTATAAGGAAATAAATAATGTCTATCACATGCTGCAACAGCTAATAGGAAGATGGCTGTAGGAATTCTAATTCTGGATAGATGCGATGAACTACATATGGTCACCTTCGTGTGAATGTAGTACAACATTTCGCACATTCTTTTTTTTCAACTAAGTTCGCTACAGTAAGTGTAGTGAAGACACGCGTTGGTAGATTTACATTGCAATATGACGCATGACTTCATTAGTCTTTCTCAGTCTCTCTTTCTCTGACCACACATCCTTATGAGATTAATAAAAATTCCTCCATTGACTACGTACCTGCATCAATGTTACAATTCATTTTCTCTGTGTAGCAATAAACATATCCGCTTAATGAGTTCCCTTGTAACAAATTGGTGTGCCTGTTAAGGAATTTGATTATTCCTTTCTTTATATGGTGTTATTCGAGTTAAAGAGCTGTGTACAATGTGTGACAAGAAAAAAAACAAAACGAAGTGTGTAGCTTGAAAAAGGAATGGAGCTGGCAAAAACTGTTTTGATGACATCATCCCACGCCCCTTCTCTATCCATGTGGCCAGTTTCGCTTTAACCAATCACACAAGCACGGAATACTGCGTCATAAAGTGAACACATACAATTGAATTCTTCCAGAGAAAAGTCGAATCAGCATTAAGTTTCTTGTGAAACTTAAGAAATCAGCTACGAAAACATTTCAAATACTAACCAAGGTTTATGAGGAAGAAACTTTGTCTCGTGCACATATGTTTGCATGGCATAAGCGCTTTTCAGGGTGAAGGAACAGTGTGAAAGATGATGAACGTGTTGGGCGCCATATGTAAGCGATTAGGGACAAAAACATTGCCAAAATTCGTAAAATGAGTGGTTTCCCACTCACATCAGTGGTCAGAATATTAATCAACAGCACTACATTGAAGTACTAAAAATTGGGGAGTGATGGAGATGGCAGTTGCACCAAGACAACACACTCACTTACTGTGCCTTATTTGTTAAGGAGTTTCTGACCAGCAAAAAAAAAAAAAAAAAAAATTATTGTGATGGGGCATCCTCCTTGTTTACCTGATTTGGCTTCATGCGACATTTTTAAATTTCCTACAATTAAATCTTGCTTAAAGGGAATCCTTTTACTGCAGTTGAAGAGGTTCAGGCAAAAACGGAGAATCTCCTGAAGGGCCTGCCAAAAACCTCGTTCAAGAACTGTTACCAGCAATGGCAGCACCAAATGCAGAAGTGTGTGAATGCTGCTCTTATAAATATTAGTGCTAATAAATTCTCCGTTTCAAAAAAGCATTAATTATTAAACATCCGGAATAAATATAAAAAATATAAGCTATGCCTTACTGAAATAAAAATTTATCACGCTAAGATTAAGAAGTTAGAGAATATATGCTTTCATTTATCAATTAATTTGGTAAGCAGAACGTGAAAAAATACATTAGAGAACATATTGAATTATTTTCTGTCCTTGCGGTGTAGTCTTACCTTTTGTTTGCTATTCATGTCTTTTTTTGTACATACAATATAAGTATAGCAAATTTAATTATTTGTAAAATAAGTAACAGGTAAATCAATTCAATTATTTAATTCAGCTTGGATGCATTAATTACAAAATTGGAATAACTGTCGATAAAAAAGTAATAACTATATAAATCTAATATACAATATATTTTACTAAAAATAAATAAATATCTATACAATATATTCATACAAAACTCTTTCTGAAAAAAAATGCAATGTTTGGAAAACTTGAGTAAAATAAATAAAAAAAATTATACTAGCATTACTTTTTTTTTAATATTTTTACTAGTAAAATGGGCAACAGTAAGAAATACAAAATATTAAGAAGCCCATCTAAATTTTTTTTTATTAAATTGGATAGAATTAATATCAAACAATTTAATTTTTCTAATTTTATGGCTTGTATTTTTATTTATTTATTTATTTTTTAAAAAAGCATGATAGCAAAAAGTTTTTTTGAAAAATATTAATTAAACTTTATTGCTGTCTGAGCTAAAAAGCCGATTTCTAATAAATTGTTGGAAAAGTTTATTGCTTCGTGAACTGCAAACTCAAACAAATTTGTCTCATTTATTACCTAAATCGACAGTTTTTATAAACTAAACAAGTAAAAAGATTAAGTATAAAAAGCTGAAGTTCAGTATTATTGTTATTCTAAAATATTTTAGAATATAGAAGAAAATAATTCAACGTGAATTATATCATAGACAAATAATTTTGCATTGCAAGATTCAGGCAGCAAGAGGAAATATTTTTACATAATTTGTTTTTTATGTCCATTCATGAATATTATGAAGATTAAGATTACCTATCAAAACATTTTTGTATTCCATAAGGTTAAATATTAAATATATTCTTAAAATGCATGACATCTACATGCAGGAGTTATTTTTGTTATACTTAACATTAAAAAAAGGTATTAAAACAATCAAAATATACTATTTTTCAACGAATATTTTTATAAACCCTAATCTCTCTTCATCAAATTTTTCCAAGATTTTGATAAAAAAAAAAAGCTTATCAATTGGCTACAAGAATTATGAATTATTTCTTGAGTTCGAAAATGCAAATATTTTTGTCACTAAGAAGCTTTTTTCTTGTCGTATAGGGTGATGGTTAAATAAAAAAAATCTGATAGTATTTTTTGTCGAATATGTTGTTTTAACACATTCAAAATAAATATCTATAACAAAATAATTACTAAAACTCTGCAAATGGTTATGGAATACTTTTAAGATTTAACAGTGAAAACAGTTTTACAAAATTCCTTGGTCATCATAGAGTAAATACCACACTGAAATAATTTATTGTAGATAAATTTATTCTTAATTTTTAAAAGAAAAGTTATTGATTAAAAATATCGAAAATAACTTGATTAGCTTCTTTAAACAGATATCCCCCTTTTTGTGGAAATTATCGTCGCTATCTTGGCATGCAACAGTAAATAAAGTCAATTGAGGTCTTATTAACGTACTGCGAACATTGGCTCTTAGTGGACATTCCGATTGTGATCAACAGTTAAATGACGAGGAGACTTAAGTGACACCCCAACACCAGCTTTACGTGAACGTATCAGTTTTAAACTTCCACAGGTTTAACATGAATCAGCCTCTTTACATGACAGATCTTAAGAGGCACTAGAAATTTATTTGACAATTCGACAAAAATGATATCCTTTACGAGTTCACGTTAATTACCAATCGGTTACATCGGGGACTAAACTAAAGAGGGAGCTAAATTTTTGATAATACAAGAAGATTGTTAACCATTTTCAAAGATGTAACATTTTCAACAACATTGCTTTGACGCCAACCATAAGGGGTTAAAGTCACATAACCAAAGTATACGTTTACAGTAGAACGTCGTTTATCCGAATCAATTGGGACCGGACCCCATTCGGATACACGATTTTTCGGATAACCGAATGCGATCTATGCAGTATGTAAAACCGGACACTATACAAATATTGAAAATCATCACATGCACGAAACGGGCTTAAAGAAAAAGCAAAATAGGTGCAAAATGTCACAATTTATTGTGGAAAATAATCACTTATTTTTCGCTGTACCATTGTACACCTTCGTTTTTTCGCTGCAAGGTCTCTAATTCTCTTGAGCAGCAGCAGTTGAGTAGGTCAGCGCTCTGATTGTTGTTCGTACCTCTCCATAGCTGTCTCTAACAGAGAAAAAGCGTCAACATTTGATGGACTCTTGCTACTTTCGTTGTTGTCCTAGTCTTCATGAGTTTCATCGTCAACAGGATCGGATTCTTCTTGCACGGAAGTCAGAATCTCGTCATCATTTAGCGTTTGAAATCCAGTCTTCTGCATCGCATGCCATCCAGGTATCTACATCTTCTTCATCGCATTCTTGAAATCCTAGGATTGATTGGGCAAAGTCGGTAATCTCCTCCCTGTGGTCGTCATTGAAGGCTTTTTCGAGTTCTAATTCTGGCCACAGCTTATTCAATGAATTTTTCAGGCTTTGTCATTCGAGCGAATCCCACTCTTCGGCTATCATGTAGCAGGTGTCCTTCATGTTGAACTTTTAAGCAAAAGCAGCAAAACTTCGTCGTTTTTTTGCCAAAAGTTATTTTAGTAAAACTTGTTTTCTATCCTCACGCAAAACAACTGTTGAACATTGCACTGTTTGAAAACTTATTCATATACAGTACATGCTGTTGACAAAAAAAAATCTGGTCCGGATATTTGACGCTCCGGATAATAAACGTTAGGATAAACGAAGTTCTACTGTTTTAAAAATATCGTTTTCGAAATATGAAGAAAATACAGTTGTCATTTATATATATTTTTCTTAAAGGAGGGGAAAAACTATTCTCTCCAGCCGGCCAGTAACAGGTGTGAAAGTTTTTTTTTTTCTCAATATTGTTTCAACAAGAATATCTTTTATACAAAAATGAGATAAAAAAAAGATAAAATTTAAGCATATATCATTATTCAAAACTTTGAAAATATTCAACAGAAGCAGTTTAAAAATTCCTATTAAATCTAAGGAATAAATAAATTTAGAGAACTTTTTTTTTCAATACATTTATAAATATATTATATTACGGGAGTTAATGTTTCCCTATATTTTCCAAGTCAAGAAATAAAAATGTATATTATGCGTTGAATTATTTAGCTTAAAATTTCATGCAAAATCTAAATCTACACGTACGAAAACAAAACCATGTTTTTCTTAACAATGTCAAAAAAAAGAAACACAATTTTTCTGCTTGAATGAAACTAAACCTACGAAGCAAATAGAAGGTTACACTTCATGTTTATATAGTTCCGGACCTTATCAGACTTACATAAAGGCATAATTCGAAGAACTCGGAAAGCACTAATAATGCTGAAGAGTTAATCCGAAGCTAAAAATCAAGGCATAAGGGAGAAATGTATCTTCACCACCCACACCGATATTTGTAAGCTGCGACGAAAGCATAAAGAAAACATCTAATCGGCTTACACAGAGAAGTAATCCTTTTCGCTGGAGTTGCTGCGAAAAATTGGCGTTGATGAAAATGCAGGATTACAATGAATATGTACCGGAAAGTCATGTGGAATAATAAGCTGATGTTTGTATATGAAAAATGCAAAGAAGACAGCGATGTTTTCTTTTCCTCTTTTCAGAATTACTTAACTGGAATAAATCAATAATACCCATTCATCCGTCTGTGTATATAAATATCTTTAAAAAATATGTATGATTAATGTATAAGAGAGTGTGAGAGAGAGAGTGAGTTTTTAAACATCTCTCTCTTTAAAGCATTGCAAAGGCTGTTGGCGACTGACATCGGGATTTTGAGCCATGATCAAATGATGAAAATGATAACTGAGATAGCACTCCCTGTCTGAACTTCCACACCAAGCAAGCGGGAGGAATTTGAGCCTCTACATATTTAATGTGCCTCAGCGCCTTTACATCGATAGTCTTCAGTCACACAAGGCTTGATCTCATGACATGCCGTCCACGAACCTGTGACGATTGCAACTAGGCTACTACGTCATCATGATTACTGTCAGAAATAGCAATCTGTCTAAAGCATCGATACTCAACCTGCGGCTCGCGGGCCGCATGTGGCCCGGTGGACTTTTCTGAGTGGCCCAATCAGTCCCCCCTCTACTAAGAAATTTTATTATTTAAGAAAATTTTATTAAAATTTTAGCGGAGAATGCTATGAATCGAGCAAATCTATACTTTTTGCTGCCGATGTCTTACTGGTATGATCTGAAAGATATTTTTTTTTCTATGTGTGACTGTAACAGTTAGTAAAGGCAAATAACAATGAAGTAACGAGAACCATTCACTGTAGTGAACTCAGCATGATCAGCGACCATTTTATGGCTGAAACTGAGTTTTTAATTATTCTTCATGTTTCCCGAGCGAAAAATATCCGAAGAAACGATAGCGATTGGGATGTTGACTATTTTATAGTGAAAAACAAACATGGTTCGATATCTTGTTTGATTTACCGCGAAAGTGGTACACTTAAAAATATAACTTTGCTTGTCATTTTACCACTCAACGCAAATGAATTAATAGATATTAATGTGGTTATGATTTATATTCGAGTTAAAGCAGCATCAAAATGAAAGAACTTACTAATATAATTCTCTTCAGTTATATCAATATTAGAAGAAAAACAATTATGTTGGGTGTATAAGAACCCATAACTCGAATTTAAAAAAATCATTATTTTTTTTATGTTTTTTTTACACTAGTCCAATTCAAAGTCCAATATTTCCTTGATCTTATAGTATTTTTCCCCATTAATCCTCATGCTGCGGCCCGTGTGAAGTACTTGCCATATGTATGCGGCCCGCGTGAAATATTTGCAATATGTATGCGGCCCGGTAGGAAAAAAGGTTGTGTGCGTGTGTGAGTACCCCTGGTCTAAAGGTATGTGTGAATCAGTATTATCAATCATATAAATATTCTAATTCCCTATTAATTTACTGAGAGAGGGAATTGTTTCTTGAGTTAAAAGTCCTGGGACATTCAGGTGGACAGTTCGAATCCTATTTGACGGTATGTAGTGGTCGTGGTGACCTAGTGGCCATGGTCATGAACTCATGGTCGGCGTCTCATGAAAAGTCATCGAATTGAGGGTTTGATGCACTGTAAATCTAACGAGGCTCAAAGGCTTCTCATTGGAGTCCTGTGGTATACAGGGAGCAGTTTAGGAGTCGTCCTCGTCGTAAGATCGAGGTTCAAAATTTCGAAAAATCCTCGTGTTAGTACGACGTTAATAAGCACTCACTCGGTTGTTGAATATAGGATGTGTGTTGGATGTACAAATATTTTCTAAAGAGCACAATGTAAAAAACCCGGAAACAGTCATCATTTTATGATCGAATCTTCGTTATCTTAAACATGACGAGGGATAATAATACCTTTAAAAATGATTTCAAAGTTAAAGTAGCTTTCATTCAAATGAACAGCGCTCACTTTTCAACCAGATTAATAGAAGCTATTAAGGAATACTGCATATTTACAAAATTCTGAACAATTATGTTTGTTATAGGTGAGAATAATATTTGTGACAAGTAATTGTTAGATATATTTGTTTAAAATGAAATGTGACTTTAGGGAACCTTCATAGGTTAATAATTTCCATGTAATTTTAATCAATGCAAAATATACATTTACTTTAGTTGGTTTAAATTTTGAAGTCTTATCGTTAAAAGTTTAAGTTAAGAAGTAAATTATTATTCTTGAAAATGTGTATCAGTTTAAGTTATTATATAACTTCAAGGAGTTAATTGAAATTTTAATGTTAAATAGTCAGCAACAGACTCAACAGATCCTCCGGCACTTAATTCTATTAATAACTTTAACCTAAATTTATAAATACTGAATTAATATTTACACATCAATTTAACTACCGATTCACTCCTTATATAATGTAATAAAAAGAGTCATTCAAAATTTACAGTCATTATATTGTTACTAATAAAGGAAGAACTTAGAGTATTTTCACACGCAAACATACATCATGTATACATACGTTACATACACATATATATAATCATTTCTATTCTATATGTATACATATGTATTCAAATAATAGAATAACCTCAAGATGTTAGTTGAAACTTTAACAGTAATAAACTTTAGAGATCTCCCGACTTTTAATCATATTAATAACTTTTATAAAATTATATAAATATAATAATGTGCATGTATATATATATATACATACATATATATATATATATATGTGTGTGTGTGTGTGTGTTTATTTATATATATACATACATACGGGTACTATTTTTACAAGGTGTTACGGTCCACACAGTGGCATAGGTGTGGTCTACAATATTTTTATAATAATTTAATATTAAATACGGAATATGTACTTGCCTATATAATTACGAATAAAAATATAATAAATAAACTTACATTTTAAGATCACGTTTAAAACAAAACTTAAGTTACAAATATAATAAAAATACTCACCAATATAATAACATCAAATGATGCATTTGTTATGAAACAATTTAAAATACAATAAAAAATAAAACATTCCCATCAAGTTATTGTTCATTGTTATAGTCAGTAGAAGATTTTGTCTGCACGCTATCAGTCAGTCTTGAATATTTCGGTAAATAATTACTATTTGCTATTTTTCATGTGGTCACTTCCAAATGTTTTGGTGGTCAACTGGTCTACCGCGATCAACTTAATGCCCATCCCCGATATATATGTATAAATATAAATATATGTGTGTGTTTATGTATACAATATGTATAATATATATGCATACATACAGAGCAGGGGTCAGCAGACTTTTCCAGGGTACGGCCTACTTCCAATTTTTTCAAGGTGTTGCGGTCAACCCAGTGTTAGTGGCGCACACAAGAAAGTGGGGGAGCGTTCACGGGTCCGGAACCTCCCCCAGACACCTGGATTTTTTTTACCACACAATAGATTATAACACCCTATATATAGTACGCAAAACTTAATTAAGTATTTGTTAGAAATAATTTTTCATTAATTAATGCTGATTATTTATTCAGTATTTTACTTTTTTTTTGTTCCCGACAATCTACAAAATCAAAACAAAACAAAACAAAATGTATAAATATGTGTTTGGCTGCGTATTAGGGTATAATAAAAGAATTGTAGACTGTAACCCCTCCCACCTTGAAAATATCTTGTATGCGCCAATTCCCAGTGTCGTAGGAGTGGTGGGGTAAGAAAAGAACTACAGTAGTTTAATAATAAAAGAAGAATATGTACTTATTTGCAGAACTAAGAAAAACTAACACTTTTAAAACAGTGTTTAAAGCAAAATGCAAAAAATACAAATATAATAGTAAAAGCCACAAAAATAATGATATTAAACGATGCATTTATAATCAAATAATTCAAAAACGTAAACAAATAATCTATTTTTTTTTATCTAAAGTTAGTTTTCCCTGTTATAGTCAGTAGAAAACTTAATCTTCAGTCAATCTTGAATATTTCCGTATATAATTACTAGCAACTAAAATCTTCAGGCGGTCACGCCAAAATGTCTTGGTGGTCCACCGGTCGATCGCGATTGACGTAATGCCCACCCCGGATATAGTGGGTGTCCCAAAAATAGCGCCCAAGTAGGAGTATATTTTCATATACTCCTGGTTGGGAAAAGNGAAGAAACAAAAACTGTACTGTACGAGCCACACTTTACGAGAAAAGTACGAAAAACAAAGTATGCCGATGCTAGAGAAAAACACCGTATTTGAAATACCAACAGCAATATTTGCAATTATTTATAAAGGCAGATGTCCAAAATGCCCACCGTGCATACCGTGGTAGGCTTGATAGCGCTTAGGAATCGATGAGATCACAAGTTACAGTAGTCTGGTGGCTATCGAAGTACAAGCAGCATGCAGACGAGCAAATAAGTTCGTTTACATAGCAACCAGGTCTCGATACACCAATTCCTTGAAATTGGTCTATACCAAAAACCTCCAACAGTAATATATTGCGATCGGAGTGGCAATAGAATCTAAGCCCTATGTTCCATAAAGTGGTTGACGGGGGCCATATCCAGCCAATCATGTGCAGGAGTACAGAAATGGGCTGGAGCCCCATTCATAAGCCAGAATGCATCATTATTCATCCATCATTATTTACCGCATTTTTCACGTAACTTATGGATTTATCTAAAATTTTTTATGTACTCCCATCGAGGAATCTGGCTTTGGAGAGTTTGGGCCCTTTTTGTATGACACCCTATATATGCGCGCGAACGTGTGTGTGTGAATATACATGCATATATAGGCGAATATTTTTCTTTCTTATACATAACACGATTTAAACGGCTTCTCAAAAATCATCTTGGTAGATGGTATGGAGTTTGTTATTTTCGAATAAAAAGACAGTCACTACTGGTAGTTTTAAGTAAAAGATATTTTTAAATCCAACTAATCCTTAGGTTCACAAAGCCATATTTGTAAAATAGGCTAATTCTTACACATCATAAGCAGAAGTCAGAAAATAGTGAAGTACAGCGAGGGAGAGAACAGAAAAAGAACAATTTGATTTGTGAAGATGTTTATTGAGATGCTTTGGGATGAAAGTTAAAAGTAAAATGTATTCATAAATTTTTATGAATGTTTTGTATGTATATAAGTATTCATAATTTTTTTTAAAAAAATGAATGAGCGTAGAAACAAGAAATTTAAAGGGAAAGTGCATTAAGCAATGTTTTATTGAATGCGATACAGAAATTTAAATGTTTTAAACAACAACAAAAAAAAAACCACTCTTGGCTGAAATGTTTATCCTTATGCAATACATAGCAATACATGTCAAATTTATGCAAAAATGGTTCTAATATGGAATGTGTGCATTCACCTATAACTATAATATAGTGACAGAATTGACTTTCCATACTGACAATTAATTTGCCGCACACTGAAATGAGAAACGGATGCCAGATATGAAGTAATCCTTGTTCCAGCTTATGTAACGATCTTGAAAGAAGACTTAAAGTAGCAACGTGCCAACGAAGGCAATCCCAAATACTCTCTATCAGTTTCAAGTCTGGATTGGACTGGCCATTCTATCATCTTTAAAGTGTGTTCTCTGTCTCTGTTTCTCATCAAGGTAGTTCTTAACAAGTACAGCTCGATGATCATCCATCAGAAGGAATTCATTACCAACAGCAGAGGTGTACTGGAAGACGTATTAATCAGTGATTTTCTCCTGATATTTAAAAATAGTCATAGTTCCTCCATGGAATCTTTTAAACTGTATCTTTCAAAAATGTTGGATTGATTGTATACGCTGTATTGTTCCCTCAAGATTAGCAACTGAATCTTTCTTCAATGTGAGCCTATGCTCATTTGTGAAGATAGTAATTTTGTGTTGTCTGGT
>BMAV01024043.1:105734-121708 GCA_019973955.1 Trichonephila inaurata madagascariensis | reverse complement strand
ATCAACAAGCTCAAGTATTCCAAGAAGAAAACTGTCCTGTAATAATTAAAATATAATTAAAGTCTATAATTTTAGTTTATTTTTTGAATTACATGTGCAGATGAGGGTTATTAAGAAATATACTTGATTAATGAAAACTATTACTAAGTGTAATGTAGTAATTCATAAAAAATGCCAATTGTTAGTAACTAGATATATTTTTAAGGTTTATAGACTTTATACAGCGTATTATATCATGTAACTAACGGTTGACCTTACATTATGCTGTAGATAGCTAAGGGATTCGCGTTCAACACCCTTTATCTCAAAAATGGTTTGACGTATAAAAAATGTTTCAAACAAAAGTTATAGAAATCTACAATATTTATATTAAATGTAAATAGCATTAAGACATAGGAAAAGAGACATTACCAAAAAAAACCCCGATTTTTTTACCTTTGACTTTAAATATCTTAAGACGCGGACACGAGATTTTATGAGACTTTTGAGACAACATCTAGAGTGCCAAAATAAAGGACTATAACAATTTTCAGCTTATTATCTCTCATTCCGTAGTTGACCCTTATTTTTGACTAATATGACTGGACTATTATTCTGTGTGACAGGCACTAAATTTTAACTGGAATGTAATAACCCTATAAAATTAACATGTATTTTTTAAAGTTTTTCACACTACACTTCACTACAGAGAGAACAGTAAATGCTTTTAAAGTAGCAGTGAGTTACCATAATATACCAGCTGTCAAAAACACACTTGAAGCTCATGAATTTGCGAAAATTCAATATTAAGTAAGCAAGAGTCTACCCAAAATCGAAAAATATGACGTTTGAGAACCTCTGTTCTAATCCATGATGCTGACGTACTGTTTTTTATTTCACACACACATTACTCAATACAAATACTTATATACTGCTTTAAACTGTACAACATGTATATTGTTACAGGTACTCAGTTACTCTTCAATAAACTTGCAAATTTTCTGCCATTAAATTAATGTTTACGTAGAAATTTTTGATAATTACAAAACAACCTGATTTTACTGTGAATATTTCAAAATAATAATTTTTTTTCTTATTGCTATTTATTAAGATCCTCTTCAGTATGATTGTTAGAGGAATATCTAAGATTTTAATTTTACAATTTCTTTGTCATTTGGTTAAATTGTTTGGCAATGTTTGTAGGTTTATGTATATAAAAATTTTCAAATTTAATGAAAATTTATGCAATAATACTTATGTAGAATATTTTATCTTTGTTTGTTTGAAAAATAATATCGTATTCATACCTTACAAAAGATTCATCATTTTTTAAGAATTGTTCTTCAAATTTTAAAAATAATAATAATAATAATATTGTACAAGTATAATGCTTGACATCAATCCTTTTTTTTCCGTAAATGTACATTACGTACTGTTCCATAACGTACATAAAATACATTAACAATTTTTCGTAATTTTTATCACTTTTTGTTTAATATATTGGCTTATATTTAAAATATTAAGATTGTACAATGTTTGAAGTATTGTTGTACATCAGTTGATTTTTTTTCCCTATGATACTCTACAGCTATGAAAAAAGTAAGATATTGTGTACATAAAATAAAAAAAATTTCTCTTTTTGTGATCTGAAGTAAATTTCAAATGCTTTACGATATGGGTAGGGTATTTCAGAGTAATATTTTTTTTAAAAAAAGAGAATAATTTTAACACAAATGTGTGTATTTCAGTAACCAAATGTTCACTAAATAATCTGATTACGATAAATTTGAATTTTTAAAACTTTGTATATGATATAAGACACATAAACAGTGTTATATTCAGAATATGATGAATTGCGCAAATATAAGTCGCATAAAATTCCCTGCCTGGGCAAGGTCGACTCAGCCTTTCATCCCTACTGCAGTGGGTCGATAAATGAGTACCAAGCTTGATTGTGGACTTAAAACATTGGGGGTCTCGCTTCAGATTGACCACCTGATCGAGACATCTGCCCATGCACCTCAGCGCCCAATGGTCACGTAGACTGAGATGGGCACAGTAGGCTCTGGCCCTGATGGGCTGTTGCACCACTGAGTTTGAGTTTAAGTTGTATAAAACATAAATGAAATTTTCAACAAAGAATAATTCTACAAAATTAAGGCAAAAAAATTACATATTAACCAGGCTTTCTATCATTTGCACATGTTATAAACATTAAATTACAATCAATTTTTATTTCCTTATTTATTATGAGCGTTAATCTTTCTGTTTCCGAAATCTAATTTTTTTTGTAGTATTATTTGAATCAAAAATATTTTAATGCATTTTTTTATTATTATTTTTTATAAAGAAAAATTCAGAGAATTTATAAAGTATAGTGAATGCGATTCTAGACCGGGGATCGGCAGTGCTTCTCAAACTTTCAATATTTGCGACCTAATTTTCAGTCATAATTTTCATCGTGCCCCCCTTCTTACACTAACTATATTGAATACAATTACATATGTACTTTGATAGTAAAACAATACGACTTTAATTATAAATCGTACTAATTATCAAGATAAATATTAAGTCTTGTATATAATTTTGTATATGACAAGCAGAGGGGAGCCACGAGTAGTTAATAAACTTGTTTTTAATTGAATATTGATAAATAAATTATCAAAAACTTTGTGTAGTACTGATACGTTTACAAGTAGTGCGTATTATATCAGTGTAAATGTGTACTTCATTTTTTCTTATATAAGAACTATTTTTCTTTGTAATTATTTTAAATTATAAATTATTTTATTAAATTGAAAATTATTTTAAATCTTTTATTTTCGAATTTTCCCGAAATGCTCGTGCCGCCCCCCCCCCAAGAAGAGTTAATTATACACATAATTAATTATTAGACTGCATTAAATATTCCTTCAAATTGTCCATGTAAAACAGAGGTTCCCAAACTTTTTTTTGTCTCCCCAAGACCTTTTTTGTCTGTCCAAATTTATCACCTTAAAATTTCTTTTTGACAGCTAGTACTACTACTTTAAAAGAATTAAATTTATAACTAATGAAGTATAGAGTTAAAAGTTTAAAAAGCATCTAAGGTAATTAAATTAAAAGTTAATTAATATATGAAATAACTGTTAAATGAAATAACCAGACAACACACAATTGATTTTAAAGGGAGGGATGAATCTGGCGCTACAATAACAAATTTTCAACATTTAGTATCAATCTTGTCAGATTTAACCTTAAATCTCCTCTGTTAGTAGTGTCCAGCTTCTTTTTTTGTTTTGGAGATTGGCAACTACGATGAAATTCCTTTTTACTAGGAAAAATAATTAAAAACTTCCTCACGATATTCCATAATTCGGGACATATAACAGGTTTGCCTTTTTAAATCAAAAAATTGCTAGCATCCATTTCTAAACTTTAAAATCTTCATTGGTGCACATCACGATCAGTTCCTGTTGTCATGTGACATTTTTTTTTCAATATGACCATATAAATTCATCACATACTGTGGTATTACCATAGTCAAAGCATTCTCAAACCTGGTTTCAAAATCTAAAGAAAAGGCAGTTAAATAGTAGTTTAAAACGTGCTGACAGATTGGCTGGGTTAATTTGAGAAAAAAAATTCCGGACCTCCAGTATTATACTTCTTTAGCTTAACTCTGGAAAGAAACGCTGAAATGGTTCTTGTTTTTTAAAAAAAATATGCTGTCACCTTGTATGGGTACGTCATTAAATTTAGTAAATAAATAGGCTAAATAAGTAAAATTTGGTTTCCACTTGACTAAATTTTCTTTTAAAATTAAAGTCACGATCTAGTTTAATGAGAGTCACTATCACATAGACCCCCCCCACCACCACACACACACACTTACACCTCATTGATCACCAAACTATTTTTTGCTGACGTAGACCCCTTGCAGGTCGTCATAGAGCCCTGGGGGTCTATATAGACCACTTTGGGAATCACTGGTGTAAAAGATCTTACTTAAAAAGGCATCGTACAAATTCCTCTTAAAATGGCAATAATATGCAATATATATATATATATTGTTCAAGTTTTTAAAATTTGATCTTACAAAAAAAAAAACCAATGGCTATCTTAACGCAGTCTTAGAATAGATTAGAAAAATTATATGTTTATTTCACATGTTACATTCAATAAAAAGAAAAAAATATGTCTATATAAGTAAAATTAACTTATATTTTTCTTTGAAAATTCTTTTAACAGTTTGAAGCAATATAAATTAAATATTTAGCAATTATAGACTAGTTCATTTATAACTAAACAAAATTATCACAATATATTACAATTACAAAACAAAATCATCATAATAAATATAACTACGTTGTATTTCAATTTCGAGCTATTGCTATTAGGATCCTTTAGGTATGGTAAATAATTAATGAATGTACTAAAAAGCTCATTAATGTTTTACATTTTAAATGACCTACTATTGTCCTTTATAAGCGACTAAAGAAGTTATTTTTATATGAGAGGGGCAAATAATATTTTTTCATTTCAAAAACAATGTCAATCGAAAATGTTTTAAGACGACGACGGTACATTGAAGCTACGAAAACACACGTACTTGAAAATGTTAATCAACATGAAAATACTTTACGAAACTGATGACATTTATATTTCTGTATGTAAAACGAAAAATAAATAAAATAGAAAAAGCACAAATGAAGCAAAATAATTTTTTCTTTTCACTTTATCTTACGCAATGATTAAAATTCCTGGGCATTAAAAATCTAAAAAAGAATTTGAAAATGAAAATATTGTTACCTTTTTTGTTGTCCGACTTTGACTTGTCTGCATAAGCACAGGAAGCTAAAAGAATTAATTCGTAAGTCAAATTCACACGATTCCCTCAGTTTTCTTCAAAAGAGTCTTTTGCTCAGGATAATTCTGCCCTTTTTTTTTCATTCATAAAACTTGACCCACATAAAACTTGAACTCACTTTTGTTGAGACTAATCTCTGCCAAAATCTATCTCTTTCAATAGTACCCGAATTCATGCATACAAAGCAGTAACACTTGTAGAAAAGTAGTTGAAAGAGAAGGAACCGGATGCCGAAATTCTTCTTTATGGACCCCTCCCCTTTCCCCCATGGGACCAGCGTTGGGAAATACGGCTTTAAATGCTAATGAATACTCGTTAAAGAAAAAACAACTCTAGGGCTCCATAGAAAACGTAAATATTTTGCATACACATTTTTAGTTGGGTTTTTTTTTCAAATTTATATTTTTACTCGTGGAACCCCTGGGTAGTTCTTGGTTTATTTTCTTCATAAACTAGTTAATTTTACAGCCAATCTGCCGCCTCCTAAGGTTGCCGCCCCTAGCGCCGGCCCTGCAGTGCTTTCGTTTTGTGTCAAGATGAAACAAAATATGCAGCGCTTGTTTCTATGTTGGATTCGGAAACACTTTCCCATGTTTCCGATATCATTCTTTCACCTGCAGCAGCAAATAAATACAAAATGTTGTCCGATCGCTTAATTAACGCATTTGCGGATTCGTAACGCCAAAAAATAAAAAAAACTTTTAACCGAATTATAATTAAGCGATAATAAGCCAAGCCACTTGCTCCGGTGGTCAATTGCAAGATGAATTTCTAAAAAATCTATGGTTACATCCCAAATTCAGGCTGTACTTTCAGTTTCCTCGGAGACTTTAGATAAATTAGCCAAAATCGCAGACAAGGTAGCTGACGTTGCTTTGTCCACCGCGGTTTATTCCGCTACATCTGCACCTGAACCCAGCACATCCGCTGAAATTCAAGAATTTTTTAGCCAAACAAATTGTAGAATTAAAACTTCAAATATCTTGTATGTCGCGTCCACGAAATAAACAATTCTTTCGTCGGAAGTCATCGTCGCGCTCGCGAAACAGGAATAGAAAAACAAACCGTGAGGCTATTTGTTTTTATCACAAACATTATCGTGCGAACGCCCGTAACTGTGTCCCACCTTGCGACTTCTTACATCACCAATCTCGTGATAGACTTAGCTCTCAGTTGGAAAACTAAGAAACATGACTACAGCGGCGTCTTGTAGTCATGTAAATGCGCTCGCTAAAAAATGACACCTATTTGTTTTTGACAGACATACCAATAACGTTATTTAGTTGATTCAGGCGCAGACGTCAGCATTATTCCGAAACCAAACAAAAATATGAAACCAAACAAATTTGAACCTTTTGCAGTCAATGATTCTAAAATCAAAACTTACGGCCAAAAATTACTTAAACTAGACTTAAATTTATTACGATCATTTCCGTGGAATTTCATAATAGCAGATGTTAACACAGCGATTATTGTTTCCGATTTTTTAAATAAATACGGATTAATAATCAACATAAAAAACAAGCGTCTTATCAACAAACAAAATTATCAACGTTTTACTGATTCTACACCACAGATTAAGACCTTAGCCGCACCACTTGATTCGAAATATGCTGCCATCCTACGAGATTTTCCCGATCTTACGAGACCCCGATCATTTAATGAAAAATTTAAACACAATACTTTTCATTACATTGAAACATTTGGTCCTCCAGTGCATGCTCGAGCACGAAAATTAAATCTGAAGCTGCAAAACAAGAATTTCAATATATGCTCGATCAGGGCATTGCTATTCCTTCTAAATCAAACTGGTGTTCTCCATTACACATGGTTTCCAAAAAAGACACGAACTCGTGGTGTCCTTGCGGCGATTATCGCGCTCTAAACAAACTCGACCCGACCGATACTCTGTTCCAAATTTTAACGAAAATCTCAAAGGTAAAACAATTTTCAGAAAACTGGATATTCGAAGAGCTTACCATCATCCTGACGATAGGCATAAAACAGCAATAATTACAAACTGTGGAACTTTCGATTTTGTATTTATGCCATTCGGATTATGTAACGCCTCTCGAACGTGGTTTCGATTTATACACGAGGTGTTAAAGGGCTTAGACTATTGTTTCGTCTACTTGGACGACATATTAATTGCATCGACAGAAGCCAACTCTTATAAGAAACACGTGAGAGAAATTTTACAAAGGCTTCATGATTATGGTTTGACCATCAACGCCAGTAAATGCATGTTTGGATGCTCTGAAGTCCCCTTTGTCGGTTACCTTGTGAATAAAGGTGGTATCTTACTCCTTCCTGAAAAAGTAGAACTCATCGCTAATTATAAACAACCTGCCACAGTTCGTGACCTCAGAAAATTTTGGGTATTTTGAACTTTTATCGAAAATTCTTACCTAAGGCAACACACATACAAGCTCCTTTATGTAACTTTCTTAAAAATTCAAAGAAAAATGATAAGCGGGAAATACAATGGAACGCGGAAGTTATCAATGCATTTCACCAATGTAAAAATCAACTAGCTATATATAACGTTACTCTTTCGGCTCATCCTTCATAAGATGCTAATCTCGCATTGATGACTGATGCTAGTGACTTTGGTCTTGGTGCCTCCTTAACCCGCGATCACTCGCGCGGGGTGTTCTGTACACCCCAGCAACAAGAAAATCCTCCCAGGATTCTAAAAAGAATGCGCAGAACCACGATTTTTTCTGTAGCTGCACATTTTAGGTCATTGAACCTTCAGGCCTGATGCAATCCCTCTTTCTCGAACGATTGGAGTGTAATGACCTTCAAAAGTTTATCTGTGGGGCTGAGAACTCCCGCGAGAAGTTGAGCATTTGTATGCAGTCTGCTCTGAATGTTTGGAAAATGATTAAAATATTATTTTTCTACTTTTTACTATCATTATCTCATTAAATATAAAGTATATTTATTACTGGTACATACGTTTTCTTATATATACTGGTTTATGAAAAACTATAAAATTATGTGTTTTAAAATGAAAATTTTATGTTTAGTTTAAATTAATGTTAGTCTCATTTGTATGCAATAAATTGAATAATTTTATTTGTATAATACAAAAAAACATCTTGTACTTTATAAACATGTATCATAATGACTTAATTTTATTTTCATAATTAAATACACGGGTTAAAAGTTTGGGGGGTTCTCTACACCCCGCGAGTAACGACGGTAGTAAAAACAGGCGCGAGTGACCGCGGGTTAAATGAGATCACCAGTGATGGTTTCAAACCCTTAGGGTTTTTCTCTAAAAAATTAACACCAGCTCAAACTAAGTGCAGTGCGTTTGACCGTGAACTTCTGGCGGCTTATTCCGCTATCAAGTATTTCCGACATATGATCGAGGGTCGCGTACTAATATTATACACCGACCACAAACCTTTAACATTCGCCTTTAATCAAAAACTAGATAAGGCTAGCCCTCGCCAACTGCGCCACTTAGATTTCCTTTCGCAATTCACCACCGATATTAGATACGTCCCAGGCATTGTGATAATGTACCAGCGGACGCATTTTCTTGGATATAAGCTATTGTTACCCCCTAGTACCATAGATTATGAGGAATTTGCACAAATGCAACAGGGGGATGATGAATTAAAAAAGCACTACTTTCTGCCACGAACCAAACTCTTCAGCTTAAACATTTACGAATGCCGGGATCAACTATCGAAATATATTATGATATTTCCACGGGTACAGTACGCCCTTATATACGTGCCTCATGCTCTCCAACGAAACGTCTTTCTTGCAGTGCACAACCTTTCGCATCCTGGAATTCGTGCTACCACAAAGCTAATCTCTAAAAGGTTCGTATGGACTTCCATGAACAAAGATATCCGCAGTTGGACCCGTAGCTGCCTTCCCTGTCAACGAGTTAAAATTCAATGGCATACAAATAGTGAACTTGCTCCTTTTAAGGTTTCAGATGCTCGATTTCACCACCTCCATTTGGATATTATTAGACCTCTTACTCAATCCCAAGGATTTTCTTATTGCCTTACGGCCATTGATCGCTTTTCTTGTTGGCCAGAGGCATATCCTATTTCCGATATGACAGCAGAGACAGTGGCAGCAACAGTAATCCGTGAGCGGATTCCATGATTTGGAGTTCCTGGTCTGATTACAACAGACCAGGGCCGTCGTACTTAGGAATTAGTAAGATAAGAACCACGCCGTACCACCCTTCATCCAATGGACTCGTGGAGCGTACACACCGGTCTCTCAAAGCCGCTGTCATGGCTCACGCCACCGTCCTCCCGTTGGTGTGGTGTGGTAGTTAGGAGAGGGGGGTGCCAGCTCAGGTGTCGTCCACGTCACTTGACCATGGTTCAAAATTACTTGGTCCGTCGCCAAAAGCCCTCGTGTAGCTGAACAGTGCGACGTTAATATTCAATCAATCAATCAATCATGGCTCACGCCACTCCACGTTGGACACAAGTCCTTCCTTTTGTTATCCCTAGCTTACGCTCTGTCATTAAAGAGGACATTAATGCTACTGCTGCTGAACTGATGTACGGAACAACTATATATATTCGTCTACGGGAGATACGGGTTCCAAGATACGGGTATGAACAACGTTTCTGAGTTTGCACAACAACTGAAACAAACCATGCATAATCTCAAACCCGTTCCTACGTCTTCACACGGACGTAAAACTGTTTTTGTACACCCAGAACTCTCCCAATGTACTCACGTATTTTTACTACATGATGCTATCAGAAAACCATTACAACCTCCCTACGATGGACCTTTCGCTGTAGTTAAACGATCACTGAAAAACTCATCACTCTGCAGCGACAAGGCAAAAAAAATTTGTGTCTCCATCGATAGAGTCAAGCCAGCATTCATGTTGTCTGACACAATAGAGTCTAACCAATCTTCTTTTATTCCTAAATCAAAAGAGGTTCCTGCTACCCAAACCATCCGCTCCGGTCACCGAGTGCATTTTCCACAAAGATACGTGTTAAACTGATCCTTGTACCAGTTTTGGACACTGGGAGGAGGGTACTGTGGCGGCTGGCTCTGCAGCATTTCTTTGTATATATTTTATATTGTATCTGGCAACCCCCTACTGGTTCAGTTTCGAGCAGTTACTCCGAGATTATGAACCGGCAGAGGGATGTTGCCGTTCTCGAGATTAATAAATGCGATGAGATGTTAACTTAAACACAAAAGACACTTATAATTAACAGACCAACATGATTGGGGGAATTTTAGGGGGCGGGCAATTGGAACCGCTGCTTAGTCTTAGATCGGATTTTTAGTTTCCTCTCCAGCGAGGCTGCTAAATTTATTCACTAAGTTAATGGGCTAACTAGGTACGGCAGTAGTATCTATTAATTTCATTTTCTTAGCATATTTCTTGGGGGAGGATTTGGAGGTTGCATTACTTATTTTCCTATTTTTCTGGCTTTCTTTCCTAGCGTGTTTCTTTACGTTATTTTTTGAGAGATCGTTTGCATTACTAAAATTAGTTACATTTTCGGGGAAATCCAGTAAAGGGGAAGCTAACTCACCCATATTGCTTCACTTCAAAGAGACGAGGTGATAGGCAGCAAGAGTAGCGTCGTCTGTAAGGTCGGGAAATTCTCTTTCACTACGGATGTAGTGTTCTAGGACAGAGTGCTCCGCAACCTTTTTATCGCTGCGGACCGGTCAACGTTTGATAATCTTACCGCGGCCCACTGAGGATGGGACACGTTGATTGTTTATATTTTAGATTGTTTTGATTTAACAATTTTAATTTAGTTGCATTTATAAATGTGCCTTCTGAATAAAATATAGTTACACCAAAAATGAATAAAAGTGATTTAACGTGGAAAGTTTCGCAAATCAGAGAAATGCACCACTTTAAATAAAATGGCAGTAGTTTAATGTTCTTTAGGCACTATTTGATCCACGGACAAGTATCGGTCCGCGGATCACTGTTCTAGGAAGACAAGGCGTCTATTCATGAGGTTGATGTCTTTTTTCAGCTCTTTGTGCCGGCGGCATCAGGTGTGGTAGGTGGAGGGTCCGGGGTTCTTTCTGCTTACGGCGTTTTTCGTTGTCAGGTGCCAGTGGATTTCTTTTTTTGTGTCGCTCTGGGTGCGGCACTTGCCGGGATTGGGTGTGGAGGATTTCAGCTTGAATCAGTGCGAGTCGCTCTTCTCTTTCCTCTCTCGATGGCGTCTTTTTCTGCTGGAGACAGGCAGGGCCAAGATGGGTTCTGCGAGAGAAGTCTCTCTTTTCTTTGTCTAATGTCGCCAGAAAAGCATTGGAGGATTCGGTTGTTTTGTCCGGAGGGTTAGCTTCCATATTTGGAGGATCGTGTAGTTAGATTCGAACTGGACGCCTTCCCATCCGAACGCCAGTACTCTATCGATCACGCCAAGACGATCGTCTTGGCGTGATCGATAGAGTACTGGCGTTCGGATGGGAAGGCGTCCAGTTCGAATCTAACTACATTGGTGATCCTGGACTGAAGTAAGAAAACGCAACTTTCTGAACTGTCGTGGCGCCATCTACCGCAAGAAAAATAAATGAATAAAATAATAATAAGTAAGAGAAAGAAAAAAAAATAAAACATACTCTCTCCGAATCAAACGTAAGGTCACCTTTCTCTCATCTCCGCAAGAAAAATAAAATAAATAAATAAGAAGAATAAAAATAAAAAATGGTGAGAGAAAGAATAAAATAAATAAATAAACATGCTCTCTCCGTAACAAACAAACGAACGAAAAAAAATCGTTCGCCTATCCATCTCACTGGTGGGAGAGTAGTGTAGCGATATCTAAATAAAACCAGTACTTAGACATCACGCAAAGCCGATCTTCTTAGCGTGATCGATAAAGTAATGGCGTTCGCGGAACGGAAGGTTCCCGGTTCTAATCTATACCCACAATCGTCTTCCATTGCGGACATACAGTCTCGTTATGGTAAGAAAATATAAGCAGAGTCAGTTAAATGTTTAATTCCTCTCCATCAGCTTTCCTTCTTATTTTGCATGGATAAAAATCAAATCTTTATCCTAGATAATGTGTGTATAGTTGGGCTTATAATTTTGTATAAGGATATAATATCCTCATGAGAAATCTAGAAAAAAAAAGAAAAACATGGAAAAGCCAAAACAGTAAGGAGTGGAAACAAAGTACCAATTATAGGAAATACATCAAAAATAAAAAGTTGTGCCAGTGATACATATGGCACTTTTATAAAATACTTAAATTACAAAAGAATTTTGTTTGATTTCTTTTGCGTGAAAATTTAATATTTTTTTCTAGTGAAATGAGTTTAATAATTAAAATTCTTTCTGAATTTATAAGGGGTTGAAAAAAGAAAACACTTTTAAAATCATTTTATATTTCAGTGTGTGACGTCTCTCCCGTTCTTCTTCTAACATAACTCCTAAGTTCTTGGACGGCCACGATTTATGGCAAAACTTTTCTAACCCAATACCAAGAAGAGAAGCAGAACTAGTATGCAAATGGGATATACTTTAAAAGGATAGAAGGTTTGGTGAGATAGGACGGCAAGCCTAGAGATAACTTAGTGTGGAATTGTTCGGAATAAATGTTAGACGTCCTACAGCTCTGGAAGAAAGATACGCTCATCGTTATTAATAATAAGAAGGATTAAGAAAACCTGATTATTCTCTCCTACCAATAACATAATAGGAATATCTTCAACCTAGGAAGGAAGGTGACTCTATAAAAGGTAATATTTTGTATAGGAAGTTATATTAGACAGTTAAATAAATATAATTAATATAAGTGATCTAGTTGTGCGATCTGACTTGAATTTAAAGTTTAATTGTTGGCTTATTCTCACTTTAAGAAAGTTGTTATTTAGAATTAAGTAATTTAAGTTATTCTTAATAAAAGTTGTGTTAAGAATCGCAAATGTCTCATCTTTTAGATAATCCCACACCTCTAGCTTACGCGGATCACTTAAGACATGGCTATCGCAGGATGGCTATGTCTCAAGTGTAAGCTTAAGAATTAAATGTAATGAATTCAATCTCTTGTATTTGAAGTCAATGGAAAATCCAAGTATGTCGGATTTATATGCACAAAAATTGTTATAAATATATTGTAAGTCTATTTAACAGAAAGGATGGATTTGTGTGTGTATTTAATCTCTATAGAAAAACAAACTACTGAATGAATTTTATTTTGTAATTTCATTAAAATATTCTTTACAATCTAGATTAAAATAAAAGTCTTGTCCGAAATCATAAAATTAAGATGTCTATCTTAATTAACATATTTTGTTTTTATTGGTAAGTATAGAAATAATGGAATTCATAACATTTGTTTCCCATTTTCATGTTAATTAGTCTTAAAAAAAAAAAGAGTGATAGTAAAAATTTTCCTCCTTTTTTCCAGCAGTCTGTGATAGCGACTTCTCCTCATTGTGAAGCACGAATCATTCATTCATAGAAACTTTAAGAATGAAATAAATTTGACAGTTTTAATTAATATAAAAATTGCCTAAAATTATTGCAAATTTGCAATTGTTATGAAGCTTTCGCAACAAACAATACATTTAAGAAAATCGAATTATTATCAAATTATACATAATTTATATTAACGAAAAAATGAAACAAACTATTTTAAATATACACTGCTGGCCACCGTAAATGCAACACCCTGAAGGAAGCATGCAAATAACATGAAATTTACAACATGCATTAGCGGAGGTGAGATATGCAAATAATTAGAATTTCAGCGCAGACACACATCACGCGTGCCTGTGGCGCCAACTCAAAGCGTTATTTAAGGCTTGGAGATTTCGACGATTTCTTCGGCAACTGTGTTTTTCTTGTGGATTTTTCAAAAAACGATCAGTTATGTCTCAGAAAACAGCGATCAGCTTTTGATCAAGTATCCGAGTTCGACAGAGGAAGGATAGTGGCTTACCGAGATAGTGGATTATCTTTCAGGGAAATCCGTAGTCGTGTTGGACGAAACCAAACAACTGTAATACAGATATGTGACCATTGGATGCAGAAGGGTACGACAGACCGACGTGGTCGATCGCATCCACCTCAGTGCACCATTTAACATGAAGACAGGCAAATTGTGCACATGGTAGTTGTGACGGGCTCGCGCGTCTTTTCTGTAACATAACCTCTGGGTTCTTTCACGACCATGAATAATGGCAAATCTTTTCCAACCCAAATCCAAAAAGTGAAATGCAAATAAAATAGCTTTTAAAAGAACAGAAGTTTCAGTAAGCAGTACGGCAATTTAGGGAAAGTTATGTTTAGAAGAGATACGAGTGTGAATTGATGACCTATCAAAAAAGTTACCGGAATATTCAGCCATTGATACAAGGTGCATACCATTGCGCGTGCGCCCAGACATCTTGTACCGTAATAGAATCTTATTTTGGATTTAGGTAGGACTGATTATTTGATATTAGGACTTGTAATATTATCAGAATTGAAAGTAGGCGGATAATATAATTATTTAGATAAGTGGTCCAAATTACGCGATTCAGTTTAACTATTGCTGTGTGTTTGGTTTATTAGATTCTCACTTATTAAAATTTATCTAAATCATTAGAGATTTAAGTTATATTCTTAATAAAGTCATATTAAGAATTTTAAAATGTCTATTCATTTCGAGAATCCCACACCTCTAATTCACGCTGACAATCAAAGATATAATCGCCATAGAACGACCATATCACATTGGTGCCCGAACAAATTTAATTTATATGACCCTGGGGTAGGGAGCTCGAGTGGGTTTGGTATTTTACCAGAAGTGTGCTTTTCCGGGTCGGAGAATGTGGCAGAATTTCTGGAGGCCATAGACAATCAAATAAAATTACTAGAAATACCTAGCGATTTAGCATGTGCTTATTTGAAAGGTTATCTCCGGGGAAGGGCCCGAGATTTGTATCAGATATTCGGATCAGTGTTAGTGCAGGATACCGCCACGGATTTCGCGCAGCTAAAAGCTGAACTATCAAAAGCATTCCCCGCTATAAGGAATAAGAAAGATTTGGAAGCGAGGTTTTATGCCTCCCAGCAGGGAAGGAATCAGGAACCAACGGATTTTGTTTACGATTTGTTAAAACTCCACCAAAATTTAGAACTAAGGATGTCGCAGGCGGACTTGATAGATCACATTTTTGTTAGACTCAAACCACAAGTTCAGGACTATGTGGAAGTCCAAAATCCACAAAACACGGTACAACCTTTGGAAATCTTAGCTAAATTTGAAGAGAGGTATTCTTACAAATCAAAAAGAGGTTCGCAGAATAGCGATTATATGGAAAGACAGAGTCGAAACGAGCATTGGATGTCTAATGTTGATGAGAATCGCAGAAACTGGAGAAATTCTGAAGTTGGGCGTAGACCAAATAATGGCAGAAATAATTATAGAGGTAATTAGGATAATGGCCGTCAAAGTAATAAGTGGTTCGAGAGTATAAATAGATTTCAGAACCATGATCGGAGATTCAACGAAAGGGGATACCAATTTCGAAAAGAAGATCGAAATGATAATTTTAATAGAGGGGACCGCAGAAATAGGGGTTCGAGTGAGAATTTCAGTCGAGGCGATAGGATGCAAAGGGGACGATTGAATGTTTTGAAAGTTTATGAAGTTCAAAGTAATTAAAAGAACTCGGCAGTGGATATACCGATTAAACTTTCTCCGATATGTATATCACCCTTCGAACTTCCATATGTTCCTATTTTATTAAATGACACATTTTTGAAAGCGCTATGGGACACTGGAGCGGAGAAATCATTTATATCGGAGGAAACATATAAAAAATATTTTTTTTTAAGCAAGTAAAAAAATCGCGAGCTCAGGTGAACCGAAATGTCAAAATATAGGAATTATAGAATTGAATATTCGAATTATTGAGTTTAAAAAACCTTGGTTGTTTCATGTGTTGACGGATTTGGAATACCCATGTATTCTTGGGGTAAATTTCATAAGTGCATCAAAGATTGTTTTAGACTTTGATCGAAAATCGTTAAAGATTCCAGATTCGCAAATAGAGAAGGTGGTTAAAACAATTGAGGAAGAAAATGTAGAAATAGATCTGTCTAAGACAAAGTTGGAGGATAAGCAAAAACAGGAATTACAAAATTTGTTTAGTAGTTTTAAGG